>KV448787.1:0-13637 GCA_001658105.1 Rhizopogon vinicolor AM-OR11-026
CAACGGAAGGTATGCGTTCCTCTTCTTATTTTCTATTCATGGCCAAATTTACGATAGTAACGACCGTGACTCCCTAGCAGGCATTGACATCTATTCACTTTCTTGCCAGAGCTGAAGGTGAGATAGGATACTGGCAGTGGATTGCATATCATCCTAACATGCTCCCGTGCTGATGTAGGTTTGCTACGGCGCGCGTAGCTAGGAAGATGTGAGTGCGAAGGGGAAAGATAGACCGCTTGATAGGAAAGCAAGGCGATAAGTCTCGGAGGACGGATAACAAGTGCGATGATGGTAAAGAGCGTCAGAATTACGATTAAGGATGAAGTTAGTTGATAGCATTGTACAGTGTGTGATGTGAATGATAGTTGGTGTGTTGCTTGTTCGATGGAATGTGTAACAGGGGCTCTGATTATTGCTGCTGAATAAGGACTGTATATGAGCTACTTATACTGAGAGGAATGAGATGGGTTGCCCGGATATAGCTAAAGCCAGTGGCTTAGTTTACGACTAGTGAAAGCGGTAGAGGAAGGGAGTAACGTTGTACTTGACAGAATAACGAGAAAGACATAAGAGTTATTGACAGGTAACGAGTGACAGGAATTGAAAGAGTAGGTGCCAACGAAAGGGTGGGGTATCGTGCTTGACATGTGACAGATGGTAAAGCGTTGCCATGGTTGCGTTAGGAGTATCGGCATATTCCGGCGGCAGACAATTGGTACTGCTGCTAATCCTTACACTGACTAGATGATACTTAGTCGTCTACCTGGTATCACAGTTCGGATGTAAACTAGCTCCCTTTCGCCGCCAAACCTATTATGTTGGGAAATAATGCGTCCTGCACTGGCACTATGGCCAACCCCCAGCCTCCTATTCCCTGATCCTATCGTAGTTAACTGAAGCATTGTCATCGCATTCGAGTTAGATTAATGTAGTCTTTGAGGTTCACTTTGACGTGACATATGATCGGCGCTGAATTAAGAGACGTCACGGAAAATCTATCAGGAGTGACTGGGAGAACTTCAGCGGGTTTTGGGCGGAAGCACGCGTAGCGCTTCCCGGCCCCGAGGCGTAAGTCCTAACCGAGAAGTGAGCTGCGGGGTAGGTGGGCCGCCTCGCTGCACTAGCAGCTATATGCGGTCTCAAGGCCCCTTGTGTGAGTGAAACGGAGAGCAAGGCCTCGAATCGTATACTACGAAGAGAGAGGGAAAGGAGGGTGGGGACGAGCACGATGTTGAGCACAGCGTTGTACATGCGACTAACGGTAGTCACGGCACGAGAACAGAGGTGCTATGCCAAATTTGCCGTTCGCTCGAAGACCTAACTCTATTCCTTCGCTCGTACCTTGCTACGTAATAAAGTATCAGCCTGTGGACGGCGCCCTGTCCCCTGAGTGTTATCCCAGTAGTGCCTGGCTCCGCCCTGCCTCTACGAAATGAAATCCGCAACGGTACATTTCAAATACTGTGGATAAAACGGAGATACCCGATAGCTGTCCGCACCTAACGCCCGTCAAATGAGTGGGGTGCCTATATTGCTGGTGATAATGCATCTCAAGACCGTGGTACTAGGAGCGGCGGCTCAAGCCATATCGCCTGAAATACGAACTATATGTATGACTGGTCCGAGGCATACGCAGTTGGTATGTATGAGATTCAACAAGATAATTATTCAAAAAATACTTGCCAACCTGGAACGCTGACATTCATTCTAGTCGGGGAGGTCCGTACCAACCTCCGTCCGTATCGGGACGACAACCTGAATATTGACTGACAAATGACGTAGGTCGGACTGCAAGTCATGCCACATCAAAGCGTTGCTTCATCAATAACTAGGAAACCTACCCCTGATAAAATAAGCCGATCCTGTTCCAAGAATAAGTTGACATAGCCATGCCCCTTGAAAGGGGTACGGCAGACGGTAGCGATGAAAGGACAATTCGAGATGATGTCTCCAACGAAGCATGACTGATCTGCTGGTACCCGATCAGGTTTGCGAATCAGAGGAACTGGTAAACTGCGGTCATAGTCATTTTCCGCGCGAGCTATGATTCGCTTATTGAAGTCCAAAATGTGCACATAGTAGTGACCCTGGAAGTATCGGTTCATTCTTTCTCCAGGTTTAAAATTATACTCAGGAAGAGTATAGGTCATCTTGCTACCGAACACACTGGTTTGGTGGCCTGTGTAATGTGGAAAGCACCACGTATGGTGGGGTCCCCAGTCTGACCAAGGGATCTCGACAGGCATCTCTGAATGAATGGCATGTCCTGAGAAAATAACCATATCGATGACAAAGATGCCGGCCCATGTTTGAGAGAGAAATTCTAAAACCATGATTTGTGATTCCAGCAAGAGCACGTATCCAGGCATAAGGTCTGTGCGAGCCGTTGTGCTATGGAACGATGGTGTAACATGAATGGCGTAGGACACCCAGCAATCATATTTCAATTTCGGAAGGTGATAAGTGATTTGGCGCTGAGGTGAGCCGTCAGGTTCTCGTAACGTGTACAAGGTTAAAAGGCCCCCTCGCCGACGACAGCGATCGTCTGTTTGTCAACGAGATGGAACTTTGGCTGACGTCCAACTGGTCGATGTAAAGGATACTGCTCATGCTGAGCAGGGAAGTGTTTCAAGAGTAGAGCGGACTTATGCTCTTTGCATTCTCTAATGTAAATCGCGGGCTGCATCGTGAACGGTTTTGCAAGTCTAGTACAAACCAGAAGGAAGTTATCTCAGGAGGAAACTTAAGATCACCGGAAATAACAAACCATAGCACAATAGCAAATGTCTTTGGGAGTAAGGAGTAACAGAATATGGCATATCAGCTCTGAAGGAACATATATAAACCCAACCGCCATGATGGTATGGATGTAAATTAGATATCAAGGTTGAAACGTTGGAGACTTTATGTAAAGGGTCTGGACTCCTGGCTGTGCCAAGTCATTCAGTAGTCCATCCTACGGCTACCTGAGGCGTTTCTTTTTACTTTCATGGCCAAATTTAAGACAGTGAGTTATACATCGATCCTTGCACCGGATGGCGGATGACCGCCTTAGGATACAGATGCTCCTAGAGATTTACTGCGGAATACAGAAAGGAGCAGTGGAATGATACAGTATAAATAGAGGGTAGATACAACATGAATAATTATCCTTTCATTAGGGTCTTGCTTGTGGACAAAACATATTGTGCTTATGGCGAGATTATGATGCACAATCATCATCATGGCAGTGGCCGCAGTAGTGCTGAATATAATGTCAGTCCCAAGTTCTGTCGAAAACCTCGTTCGCACATTGTAGTACACCTCAGTCTTCGACTCACGAGACTGAGGTGAGAACAGTTCATTTACCTTGCATTTACTACGATACTGACTACTATAGTTACATACACTCATGTTATAGCACTCCTTTAATTCGTTCTCGCGCCTCGTCCGATACCCCGCTCGAACCCCCCAGCCTACCATTCCCTGATTCTATCGTAGTCAACTGAGGCGTGTTATCGCATTGCATTTAGAGCTCAAAACATATGCAGCCTGTGGACGGCGCCCAGAGTGTTATCCATGGTAAGTATGAGTACCAGTGCCTGCCTCCACGAAATGAAATCTGCAACGGTACGTTTCTAATACTGTGGAGAGTCCCTCGTTCTGTAAAACGGAGATATCTGATAGCTGTCCGCACCCAACGCACGTCAAATAAGTGGGGTGCCTAGGTAATAATGCATCTCAAAACTGTGGCAAGGGAGGCAACTCAAGCCACATCGTCCAAAATACGAACTATATGTACGACTGGTCCGAGTCATCTGCAGTTGATATGTATGAGATTCAACAAACATAATATATTAAATAAACACTTGCCAACCTGGAACGCCGACATTCATTCTAGTCCGCAAAGTCTGTACCAACCTCCGTCCGTACAGGGACAACAACCTGAATATTGGCTGACAAGCGACGTAGGTCGGACTACAAGTCATGTTACATCAAAGCGCTGCTTCATCAATAATTAGGAGACCTACCCCTGTTAAAACAAGCCGATCCTGTTCCAAGAATAAGCTGTTACGGTCATACACCTTGAAAGGAGTGCGGCAGACAGTAGCGATGTAAGGATGATTCGAGATTATGTCTCCAACGAAGCATGAATAATCTGCTAGTACCCGATCAGGCTTGCGGATGAGAGCAACTGGCGAACTGCAGTCATAGCCATTTTCCGCGCGAGCAATGATTCGCTTATTGAAGTCCCAAATGTGTACGTAGTAGTGACCCTGGAAGTATCGGTTCACTTTTTCTCCAGGTTTAGAACGATACCCAGGAAGAGCATAGGCCATCTTGCTGCCGAACACACTGATTTGGTGGTTTGGGTAATGTGGAAAGCACCATGTATGGTGGGGTCCCCAGTCCGACCAAGGGATCTCGACAGGCATCTCTGACTGTATGGCATGTTCTGAGAAGATAACCATATCGATGACAAAGATGCCGGACCATGTTTGTGAGATAAACTCTAAAACCATGATTTGTGATTCTAGCAAGGGCACGTATCCAGGCATAAGGTCTGTGCGAGCCGCTGTGCTATGGAACAATGGCGTGGTATGAATGGCGTAGGACACTGGGAAATCATATTTCAATTCGGGAAGGTGATAAATGATTCGGCGCTGGGGTGAACCGTCAGGTTCTCGTAATGTGTACAATGTTAAAAAATCATCCTCGCCGATGACAACAATCGTTTGTTTATCAACGAGACGGAACTTTGGCTGACGTCCAACTGGTGGATGTAAATTATACTGCTTATGCTGAGCGGGGAAGTGTTTCAAGAGTAGAGTGGACTTACGCTCTTTGCGTGTCCTTTCCTCCAATCTATCACTTGTATGAACAAATCCTGTGCCGGGTGTATGCGATATAGGACAACTATTCGGTCGCCACAGATTGCAAGCTCATCCATGACATAAGAAGCATATTGACCAGGTGCATCGGGAGTATGTGTACACTCCAAGAAAGCGCAAGCTGAATCGGGATGCGGAAGGTTGGATGAAGCCAACCGAAACTCCACCATGAAGACCTGGTAATCTTGCACAGCATCGATTACAATAAACGAAAGCGAGGAGACTATGATGAGAAGATCCTGCAAAGGGTCTACGATAACTGATTTCAGGAACCGACCTCCAGTCGTCAGGCTGTGTGTGGACCACGTCTGGGAGAGCTTGCCGTTTGCATTGCAGTCCCGAATGCAAAGATTGGAATTTGCCATCGTCCACCAAAGCCCACACTTCACATGTTGTTTCCCTGAGAGCACTTGGTTGTTAACAGGACCCACTACCTCTTCGAAAACCGGTTTCGTGTAGAAGTCAGTCCGCCACAATGATGCTAATTTCTTGAGTGAAGACATCTTTGTGGAAAAATCGACCAAGTCCAGGGCCGCGGTCTCTGTAAAGCCCTGAGCATAAAGCTCAAGCTTATATTGAATGTGAACAGAATCGCGGGCCGCAGCACAAACGGTTTTGCAGGTCTAGTATAAACCAGAAGGAAGTTATCTCAGGAGGAAACTTGAGACCACCGGACATAACAAACCATAGCACAATGGCAAATGTCCTTGGGAGTAAGGAGTAACAGAATGTGGCATATAAGCTCTGAAGGAAGAGATATAAACCCAGCCGCCATGATGGTATGGATGTAGATCAGATATCAAGCCCAGTCACTGGGACTCAAAGTAAATGATGTGAAAACTTTGAGACGAGTCTGAGATTGTCTGAGATTGGTTGGTGACGTGATTCTAATAATAGCATAGTGCTGAATTGTGCCTTTGAAATTGTCTGTGTCGTTCAAAATTTCGCAACTCGTTGGGCGCGGCATGAATCAACACATCTTAAAATTTGCTGCAAACGACACCAGCTCACTCCAGACAACTGTTTACGCGTGCACAGGCTCCCCTCGCGCGACTAAGTGTTCCCACCCCTCCCTCTGTCGGACAACTCAAGGGACGGCATCGAGCGACCCAGCCCATACTCCTAAGTATCGGCCTCATGCTGATGTCCTGAATCTAATAGGCAATCTCCAAGTTTGCGGAGATGACAAGTTGGTGTCATTATCATTGTGTGGATGCGCCATGGATACAAGGATGCCGAGGAGAGCATTTCTGGATGAAGAGCTATGGTCTCCAGGTGAGTATTCACCTCCCACTCACTTTCGATGCGCATACATTCACCTTCCACCCACTTTTGACGCGCATACATTCACTTTATATGTGCATGCAGTCATGTAGACGCTCATTCTCACTTATGTTGCTTTGCCCACTTAGGTGATGAATTTGTGTGCTGTCTTGGGAGCCCTCGGTCGCTTCCTTGGGCCCTCATCATACCTCCTCCGTGTTACCTTCCAAGCAAGTAATGTGTGCGCAGATTGCATCCGAGTTCCGCCCGTCCCCTTGATGTTCTCCTCAATATACAGTACTCGTGCGAGAGGGATGTTGCGGAGGCAATAATGTGATATGCCATTGCATTTCCTCCTTTTCGTGTCATTGCTCATGAGTTTGCTGGCCTCAGAGCGCTGTAACAGAAATAGATGTTATCGACCATATTGTAGTTCCAGCTGAATTCCCATTGGTTCTTCCGGCTCTTTCAAACAAGACCGAGCAAGACCGACGATACAATCGCTGACGGGCACAGGACGTACGGATGCCCAGGGGACGACTCGAGACAATCCCGGTAGATTCGATCTCTAGGTGAGAATTCAGCGCATAGTACATTCATGTACACACGCATATATTCACATTTTTGTTGCTTGACCCATGCACTAACTAAACCCAGCTGGCTTGTGAACACATTCCTTCCACTGGACCAACTCTACTCGACGATCCGGTAGCAACCGAGGGGCCGCCCTAGCAGCTATCATACCATGTTCAAGCTCTAAGGCGTCCTAGGACGCTAATACACACGCTGCAAAGCTGTTGAGTTGTATTCACGTGTTTTTTCTTCTCGATTACCTTTGCTAACATGCATGATATGATGCCGGATGGGATCGCTGCTAAGAAGGTGTGTATTAATCATACTTCACATATCCCTCCTACTGATAAGAAACTGGTAGCAACTCGCCGAATGGCCAGGCTAAGTAGCCTTTCCGCCTTCTCCGCATCCTTTCACGGTTTTCACCAGGTCCAGGATTAGCACTAGTAGGTGGGATAGAATACCTACGAGCGAGGGGAGGATCGGGGATGAATTTATTGGTACTAATGCGCTGCAAATATTGCATTTGCAAATGTGCGACATGGGACAATCAGGGACAACCACGCACATTTGCACATGTGCTATTAGTCTCATTTTTTGTCTAGGATTGTCTCGTTTAGTCCGGACGATACCAGACAACATCAGAACAGGGGGTATCAAGGCTGAAACGTTAAAGACTTTTGTAAAGGGTCTGGACTCTGGACTGCTGCAAACACGATAAAATGGCTGTGCCAAATCATTCAGTAGTATCGGAATATTTCGGGCGTTGTTGAAGTCCTTCGCATTTCGCATGTGATATTTTATTACATTCTACGACAAGATAAGAATTACTTATGTATATTGTTGTACCTATGAGTCGAGAACCTTTGCGCGTTTGCAAAGGGTTCCCTGCCTATACCATTTCGTCGTTCGTCGTTTGCGCAGCCGCGAAATTCCAACAAGTAGTCCACCCTACCTGAGGCGTTTCTTTTCACTTTCATGGCCAAATTTAAGACTGAGTCGTGTTGTGAGATGGGCCCAATACACCGAAGCTGAGGTCACCGAACACGGCGGAGGACATCGATCCTTGTACCGGATGGCGGATGACCATCTTAGGATACAGATGCTCCTAGAGATTTACTGCGGAATACAGAAAGGAGCAGTGGAATAATATAATATAAATAGAGGGTAGATACAACATGAATAATTATCCTTCCGTTAGAATCTTACTCGTGAACGAAACCTGTTGTGCTTATGGCGAGATTATGATGCACAAGCATCATCATGGCAGTGGTCGCAGTGGTGCTGAATATAATGTCAGCCCTAAGTTCAGTCGAAAACCTCGTTCGCACACTGTAGTACGCCTCAGTCTTCGACTCACGAGACTGAGGTGAGATACAGTTCATTTACCTTGCATTTACTACGATACCGACTGCTATAGTTGCATACACTCATGTTACAGCACTCCTTTCATTCGTTCTCGCGCCTCGTCCGATACCCCGCTCAAACCCTCCAGCCTACCATTCCCTGATTCTATCGTAGTCAACTGAGGCGTGTCATCGCATTGCATTTAAGGCTCAAAATATATGCAGCCTGTGGACGGCGCCCCGAGTGTTATCCATGATAAGCATGAGTACCAGTGCCTGACTCCGCCCTGCTTCCGCGACATGAAATCCGCAACGGTACGTTTCTAATACTGAGTCCCTCGTTCTGTAACACGGAGATACCCGATAGCTGTCCGCACCTAACGCCCGTCAAATGAGTGGGGTGCCTATATTGCTGGTGATAATGCATCTCAAGACTCTGGTAGGGGCGGCGACTCAAACCACATCGCCCAAAATAATTCCCAGCCTGGAACACCGTACATTCATTCTAGTCCGCAAGGTCCGTACCAACATCCGTCGGTATAGGGACAACAACCTGAATATTGACTGACAAGCGACGATGGTCGGACTGCAAGTCATGCTACATCAAAGCATTCCCTCATCAAAGCATTGCTTCATCAATAACTAGGAGACTTACCCCTGATAAAATAAGCCGATCCTGTTCCAAGAATAAGCTGTCACGGTCATGCGTCTTGAAAGGAGTGCGGCAGACAGTAGCGATGTAAGGATGATTCGAGATGATGTCTCCAACGAAGCATGTCTGATCTGCTAGTACCAGATCAGGCTTGCGGATGAGAGGAACTGATGAACTGCAATCATAGCCATTTTCCACGCGAGCAATGATTCGCTTATTGAAGTCCCAAATATGCACGTAGTAGTGATCCTGGAAGTGCTGGTTCACTCTTTCCCCAGGATTAGAATTATACTTAGGAAGAGTATAGGCCATCTTGCTACTGAACACACTAATTTGGTGGTTGATGTAATGTGGAAAGTATCACGTATGGTGGGGTCCCCAGTCTGACCAGGGGATCTCGACAGGCATCTCTGACTGTACGGCATGTTCTGAGAAGATAACCATGTCGGTGACAAAGATGCCGGACCACGTTTGAGAGAGAAACTCTAAAACCATGATTTGTGATTCTAGCAAGGGCACGCAGCCAGGCATAAGGTCTGTGCGAGCCGCTGTGCTATGGAATGGTGGGGTGGCATGAATGGTGTGGAACGCTGAGCAATCATATTTTAGTTTCGGAAGGTGATAAGTGATTCGGCGCTGGGGTGGGCCGTCAGGTTCTCGTAATGTGTACAATGTTAAAAGGTCTTCCTCGCCGATGAAAACAATTGTTTGTTTGTCAACGAGACGGAACTTTGGCCAACGTCCAACTGGTTGATGTAAAGGATACTGCTTATGCTGAGCGGGGAAGTGTTTCAAGAATAGAGCGGACTTACGCTCTTTGCATGTCCTTTCCTCCAATCTATCACTTGTATGAACAAATCCTGTGTCGGATGTATGCAGTATAGGACAATTACTCGTTCGCCACAGATTGCAGGCTCATCTATGACATAGGAAGCACATTGGCCAGGTACGTCGGGAGTATATGTACACTCCAAGAAAGCGGATGCTGAATCGGGATGCGGAAGGTTGGATGAAGCCAACCGAAACCCCACCATGAAGACTTGGTAATCTTGCACAGCATCGACCACAATAAATGAAAGCGGGGAGACTATGATGAGAAGATCCTGCAAAGGGTTTACGATAACTGTTTTCAGGAACTGACTCCCAGTCGTCAGGCTGTGTGTGGACCACGTCTGGGAGAGCTTGCCGTTTGCGTTGCAATCCCGAATGTAAAGATTGGGATGTGCTATCATCCACCAAAGCCCACATTTCACATATTTTTTCCATGGGAGCACTGGGCTGTCAACAGGACACACTACCTCTTCGAAAACCGGTTTCGCGTAGAAGTCAGTCCGCCACAATGATGCTAATTCCCTGAGTGAAGATATTTTTGTGGAAAAATCGACCAAGTCCAGGAATGTGAACAGAATCGCGGGCTGCATCGCGAATGGTTTTGCAAGTCTAGCATAATTTAATAAACTAGAAAGAAGTTATCTCAAGAGGAAACTTGAGACCACCGGTGAGAATAACAAACCATCGCACATTGGCAAATGTCCCTGGGAGTAAGGAGGAAAAGAATGTGGCCTATCAGCTCTGCAGGAAGTGACAGAAACTCAACCGCCATGATGGTATGGATGTACTAGTAGATCAGATATTAAGAGTCAAGACAACACCGGGGTGGAAAGTGAAACGCTGAAGACGCGTGTGCTGTTATATAAAGTGGCTGTGCCAAATCATTCAGTAAATAGTTTACAATTGGGTCTACAGGCGTTTCTTTTTACTTTCATGGCCTAATTAGCACTGACTGGTGAGATTGCGATACACAAGGATAATCATGCCAGTCATTGCAGTGGTGCTGAATGTCAGCCCCAAGTTCCTCCAACTGCTTCTATGGGCCATGGTAGCCACTGGTATCATAACCGTCCATAGCCTCACAGCTCGGACGCCAACTGGCTCCTTTTCGATGCCCAAACATACCATGTCGAGGAACGACGATAACACTGTCAAGGGTTCCTCGTTCTATGGGACGGAGATGTTGACGCTTTTTGGCACCGAATTCTCTGTCAGACCACAGGGATACTGTTGCTGGAACAACTGTTGTATAATATGCCATTGCCCGCTCCGTCAATCACTGCATGAACATGGAGCGAACCTGATATGACTTTCACTGGTCGTGAACGTGACCTCATGCCCTGTGTACTATGCGTAGATCTCAGGATGGCGACGACTCGAGCTACATCACCAGAAGTACGAACTTCTATATATATACGTTGCAAAAGACTGACCGTCTAAGGTGTACGTGATTGGTATGAAAATCTAATAAGATCCGCAATGATTGTAACGATTGCCAACCTGGCACACTGAAATTCATGCTAGTCCGCGATGTCCGTACCAACTTCCGTCGGCACGGGGCAAACAACCTGGATATTGAGTGGCGAGCGACGTTGTTGGGACTACAGTCTTGCTACATTAAAACATCGCTCCATCAACAACTAGGGGACGTACCCATGTCAAAGTAAGCCGATCCTGTTCCAAGAATAATTTATCAAAGCCATGCATCTTGAAAGGTGTACGGCAGACGGTAGCGACGTAAGGATGATTTGAGATGATATCTCCAAAGATGGATGACTGAGCTACCTGACCAGGCTTGCGGATGTCAGGAACTGGTGAACTGGTGTCATTTGCCGCGCGAGCAATGACCCGCTTATTGAAGTCCCAGATGTGCACGTAGAAGTGATCCTGGTTGGTGGAGAATCCTTCAACTCTTTCGCCAGGTTCAGGGGTGCGAGCACAAGGAAGAGCGTAGGCCATCTTGCTACCGAATACGCTGATTAAGTGGCTTTGGTGATGTGGAAAGCAGTACGTATACTGCGGTCCCCAGTCAGACCAGGGAATCTCCACAGATGTCTGTGACTGTATGACTTGTTGTGAGAAGATGACCATATCGATGACTAAAATGACGGGCCATGCTTCAGAGAACATCTCTATAACCATGATTTGCGACTCCAGAGAGGGCACGTAGCCAGGCATAAGGTCTAGGCGAGCCGTTGTGCTGTGGAACAATGGTGTGGTACGAATGACGTAGGATTGCGAGGAATAGTGTTTCAATCTCGGAAGATAAGCGACTCGGCGCTGAGGTGAGCCATCAAGTTCTTGTAATGTGTACAAGATTAAAAGGCCTTCTCCGCTGATGATAACAATCGTCTGTCTGTCAACTAGACGGAATGTTGCCTCACGTCCACCTGGTTGATGCAAAGGATGCTGCTTATACTGAGCGGGAAGTTCTTTAAGAGTAGAGAGGACTTACGCTTTCTGTCTTTCCTTTCTTCCAATCTATCACTTGTATGAACAAATCCTGTGTCTGATGTATGTAATAGAGGATAACTACACGGTCGCCACAGATTGCAGGCTCATCCACGATATCAACGACATATCGGTCAGGTACATCGAAAGCATGTTTGCACTCCAAGGAAGCACATGGCGAGTCGGAATACGGAGGCTGAGACAAAGCCATCCAAAACTCCACTAGGAAGACGTGGTGATTTTGGCCAGCATCAATCACCACGAACGAAATTTGCGAGGAGATCGTGATGACAAGATCCTGTAAAGGGTCGACGATAATTGATCTCAGGAATTGGTGCTCAGCAGAAAAGTTGTGTGTGGGCCACTTCCGGGAGAGCGTCATGCTTGCGTTACAGTCCCGAACGAAGAGATTGCGCTGTGCCCACATCCACCAAAACCCACACTTCATATATTGTCTCTCTGAGGAATCTTCATCAGTACCCGCTGCTACCTCTTCAAAAACCGTCTTCGCATAGAAGTCAAACTGCCACAAGGACGCCAGGTTCTTGAGTGAAGACATCTTTGTGGGAACATCGACCGAGTCCAGGGTAGCGGTCTCCGTAAATCCCTGAGCATACAGCTCAAGTTTATATTGAATGTCGACAGAATTTCGGGCTGCATCACAGACAGTTTTGCAGGTCTAGCATAAATTATTAACAAGTTGTTCTAAGAGGAAAGTTCAAAACACTGGAAATAACAAACCGTCGCACAATGGCAAATGTCCTTTGGAGTAAGGAGAAACAAAATGTGACATATCAGCTCTGCAGGAAGCGACAGAAACCCGACCGCCATGATGGCATGGATGTAGCGACTTACTTACTAAGAAGATGATCGATGAGATATCGGGTCCAAGATTTCAACGTAATTCACGGTTCAAAGCTGCGCGATTATCGATAAAGGCGGCCCGCGCCAGTGCACGTGCCAAATATAACGTGGTTTGTTAGGCCAAAGACAGTCCTAGACAGTTCGTTCCTTCCACTGGAGGAATAGGATGGCCCATTGAATCATAACGAAAACAATTTGAAGACATTATGAGGAATGGCAGCCTAAGCTCCTTCGAACATATTTTCAATACATTGAGAAAATGGAATCTGATTGCTAATTACAATGTGTTCAATATTATATATATAAACCTGAATTTTGCACCATAATTGGGCATTCTATCGCGAAACGAGGTATTACGAGTGTAGGGCTAGAATAAGGACTTCGCGTCAACGGTAGTGCGGCACGTGACGTCTCTTGTCCCCGTACCACACTGTGCTCGCGCCTCACTTCAGCAGGCTCCAGCCCGCCTGCTGCCTTCTGCCTTTTGTTTTTCCTGTACTCCGGCTTCCTGCTATCTGGCGCGAATACGATCCTACACCCGAATCTTTCTGAGTTCAAAATCACAACTTGCCAATGGACCAGTATGTACCATCCTGTTTGTATTTTTCTAACCCTCCCAATCTACCTACTCGGTGGGCTCTGAAGGCCTAGATCCTTTCAGGCACCCGCTTGCAATGAAGACAAGTCCAGTGGGGGAGCTGGCCATGAGTAGAGTGCACCCAAAGTGCTTGATTCCTTGCGGACAACACTACACTCTCAAGATTACTCATGTAGGAAGCTTGCCGC
>KV448788.1:0-13615 GCA_001658105.1 Rhizopogon vinicolor AM-OR11-026
ATGAGCCGAGGTGAGCTGCGAGGGTGGGTGGGCAACCTCGTAGCCTCAAGCTCTGAAGGTCTAGGTACCGCCATCCAGGCCTCTAGAGGATGAATGTAACTATGTAGCTGTAGCGAAGAATCCAAGAGAGAGCGAAGGATAAGGGAGTGGAGGGTGGGGAAAAGAAAAGCTGAAGACGGTAGGCTCGAGCCTGCTGGAGTATGGTGCGAGCACTGTGAGGTGCGAAGACAAGAGAGCCACGTGCTGCACAGCCGCTGTCGCGAAGTCCTAACTCTAACCCTACAGTCGTGCCTCCTTTCAGGATAGACCGTCAATGTAAGCAGCACCTAGCATGCACGATGACTTGAGCCTCCTAAATTTGACATGTGTGCCGCGCAACGTAAATCGGATTACTTGCCTGAGTTCCTGACAGAGCTCATTGGAATAGAGTGATTGCTTGACAAGTCCTTATTGACGCGAAGTTTGTACAGGTCCCCGTGTTACGAATGTTATAAGTTAAGTACAATTATACACTTCACAGGCCCTTCGTCAAGGTGCCATTTCTCAAACTCTCAAGGAGCACAAGGAATGAACTTGACGCGTGTCAGCTTTACCTTACCCCAGTGACACTTTGTTCTACTTAAACCCACGTACACTGCCAGTGAATCTTCATAGTACATCATGGAAAAAGCTGGGTAGTTATCAGACTAAAACAAATTTCTCCGCCCGCAAGACTTCAGAGAGACAACTCAAAAGGCCCTGTCTCAGATACTTTAAGCTAGGGACGATAATTTAGAAGAGTTGAAACTCCAAGGCTGATACTAAAAACATACCTTCGTCGTTGTCAACAGCTGTGTATTAAACAGAGTGAGCAAAACACCCGAAAACAAGGCTAGATATTTACCTTTGGCGACAAGGTCTCTGCCACACATTTGTCGTTAGACAAGAGGCAACGATACAGACAATTTGAGACGTACATGCAACCAATGGGGTTCGCCACTTCTATGTTGTCGATCAGGTAAATAAAAATCTCTTGGTCAAGACGAGCATTGGATAATTACCTTCAATCTCAACGTAGTCCCCGGTGTCCTCTATACCACGATTGACCTTCGTGTCGGCGCGCTTCTCGACTTCTATGTCGTTAACAAGGTGAGTAGGACACGCAAAAACAAGGTCAACGATACTAGAGACTTACCTGTGGAGCGCTCGGAAATGGCGGGTGCTGCCACCGTCACCTGCAGGAAGGCGATGACAACGAAAACAAAAGACATAACGCCCTTCATAACTGCTAAATGTAAAAGTGATTGTTAGAGTGTTATTGGAGTGTTGAGTGGATTATCGATGTGAGAAGTGCCGCTTTATATAGTTCGGAAGCTCGATTTTGAGACCCATCTCGTTGGCTCACCGACTCAATTCTTCGTGGCATTGTTCCGTTTTTCGTATTAATTGCTTAGGCAAAGGATTTTCTGTTCGCCTACCTTACAATATACCATAACGAGGAAGTACCAGAATAAGAATGCAGTTATGACGCAGAGAACGGAAATGTCTTATCCTTCTTGTAGGGGTGGAGGAGGTTCACACGAGGAAGGTTCCTCAGCGGAGATACGACTGGGAGGATCTAATCGAAACAGCGATGTGTTTCGTTCGAACAACAAGAACAGTACTTTGGAGTTTCCACAGTTGGCAGATGCACAAGGTGCAGAACCTGCTGGAACCCCACCAGCATTCGAGACCCGCAGCGATATAACCTAGAATAAGTATGCCAGGTGGAAAAACTCAGATGCAGTAGGTGCAGAACCTGCCAGAACTCCACAGTATCCAAGACTTACATAGACATAACCTAGAATAATGGCGCAGGCCTCATGGCACCCTACTAGAGCATCTGAAGCAGCGTACAGCAAACTAAGTATATCAGCATTTTGCAGAAACTCCTAGTAGATATTAGGTGGACACTCTGCCGCTGACAAGCAAGATGCTCAATAACTGGTTCTCAGATAGGACACTACGCACCTTCAGGACATCATATTCACCTCTCCAAATGCACGATCTAGAACATCAACTTGAAGACTCTGAAGACGCAATTCTCCTCCCCAGAAAACGC
Organism: Rhizopogon vinicolor AM-OR11-026; assembly: GCA_001658105.1. Lineage (NCBI taxonomy): Eukaryota > Fungi > Basidiomycota > Agaricomycetes > Boletales > Rhizopogonaceae > Rhizopogon > Rhizopogon vinicolor. Next base: position 2,081 of record KV448788.1, read on the forward strand.
TTCATCTCTAATCATACCGCAGATCCCTCATCCACATGGACCACTTGGACCACACTGGTACTCTCTGTCATGGCAGTTGCTTGTGCATTCGTGTTGTATATCGCCCCTGCCAGTATTTCCGGACGGCATGATGCCCATGGGTTGCGTCAGCCGAACCAATATCCAGGTCTGGAATTCATCGACGAACTCAAGCACAAAGGTACGTACGTTCAGTCATCATGGACGCTGTATCATGAACGGACATGTATGGCAAGCAGCACCTGCGATGTACTTTCCAAGCGCGATCGTACGGGTAAATAAAGCCTTGCCTGAGCAAGTGTATACTTCGGGCTCGCACGTCATATTGAGCGACAACGTAAGTGGGTCTCCATTACCTGAAGTCACTTTGTCATTATATCGTTCCAGGATTCAATGTTCTTCCAGTGGCACCTACGCCGGTCGAAATTCACCTCTTGCTACATTGACAGTTTCGTTCCCACTCTCGAAGATGGTCTTGCGGCCAATAAGACATACACCTCATCTGATCCTCTCACCCAGGTCCAAATCTGGAATGTTACCACTCCTGAAGAACCCATGAGAAGCCTCAGCTGGAACTCACGACCCCAACGAATTGCACTGATGGGCACTGTCGCATTTCTTCCTGAGAAAGAGAAGATCAAGCAGCTGAAATTGGAAGACGGTTGGGAGTCACTGATGCCGACGCGGTTCTCCTGTGGTGAGAAAGCGACTGTTAGCATCGAGGTAGCCTGTGAAGGTTGTAGACTTGAATTCGAACAATTATTCTCGATTCCTCCGTTAGGTGAGTGCAGTCGCGTCAAAGGTTTCGGGTACCAAGGTCACTGATGTATTGTGTAGCTTTCGACATGATGGAGATCGGGTAATAGGACTTGTTAGAAAAGGATTATATGCTTTGATTCAAGACGTTGGCATGTGAGGCACCAGCGTACAGAGATGTATGACAAGAATTGTAACAATTGATGCTGCGACGCCGAGATTCAACGACTCGGAAGCCCTTGTTTCAACAAGTTGGTCACTGTTGATGGCGATGGTAATGAAGACTCGGTATCATGATCGTGAGAAAATAAATCCATCAAACTTTGTTGTGGAGTCGGCGGGCCAACCTGAAGTTCATCCACATGCACATGCCTATGTAATTAGGAACGATGGTCTTCCTTCCAAGTATTTGGCCAACCTATGGGAGACCGATACCTAGTGGCGCCTGGCTCAATGCTGCTCATAAATTAATGCCTCGGAGCATCAGAGAGTAGGGAGTAGTAGGTATACATATGTGCATGTGCTTTGTCGCGGTGTAAAGTTCATCCTGACCTTCCCATTCCCATTCACAATGGCAGTTTATTAAATTACCCCTTTCGCAGAATTCGCTGTGAACTCCCTCGAGTCGCGTAACAGCCTCAAAACTACCCAGCATGATGCAATATGCGGATTGCAGACAGTCCGCTTCTTGAAAGCATGTGAAACTCTTCAAGTTGGTGATTCGCGCCCCTGAAGGAGAGTAAATTACCTAGAATTTGCCCATCTGTTGCATCGTGGAATATCCAGTTATGCGAGGGCCTTGCGTCAAAAAAATTGAAGGTCTGAATCTGGCAGTTCATTTCAACTAATGTGTATCCAGTTAGGTTCAGGAGATCGACTAACTGCAGGTAGGTGCCCAATGTTCTTACCAAAATCATCTCTCAGGTCCATCACATACTGATCTAATCGAGATTCGCTCTCATACACTCGTCGAAAAGAATAAGAGGAGAACAAGTTACCGGATTTTATTTTTTGGAAACGGCAGGCAATCTGCACACGTTGGTGTTCACCAAGTAACGCACATAGTACACTGTCACCATAAAGCAAAGCGGGGTGGCACGTTGTTTGTCGCACCTGCTAGCAACGGTTCGACCTATATCTTCCAGGAACTAGTAGTGCTTGTAAGTCATCTCTCATCATAGCTGTCTTCTGCAGGATATACGTATTCAGGAAACATGTGACCACAACCTCCTTCTCAGATCACATCTAGCAATGCTCAACAGTCTCCGACATGGATCCTCCAAAATACTGCGCCTATTTGGGCCCAGTACTCTGGCCATTAGCATTTTGTTAAACATCCTCACCATGTTTCGCTTGCAACACACGTCGGTCAATGACAGGCAGTACAGTATGTCGTTGTCATTTTCACTGGCGGCCGTGGTAGTTCAATATACTCCATGTAGCTTATATTGGCGAGGATCATCCAACGGAATTACCACTCCACCTCGACACTGTCGCATTGACATTTAACAGCTCAGAACATTACAGTACATCAGGCATCATGGCCTGGTCGGAGTGGAATTCGCTTGATTATTTTCCACGAGGCCACGGATTTGTGCGGCTGGGACCAAATGGTATTATCTTCACATTATTGTGTGTCAGACGCTCACCATTCGCAGGACGAATATTTGGGATATCGATGTTCCACCAGATTCATTGTATGGAAATGATACGGCTAGCCCTCATTCACGGGCCCAACAAGCGCAGCGGCCATTGCCTCAACTTCTTGCGGCAAGTCATTCTTTGCAATTCAGATATTACACTCGATCCACTTTTGGACGACTCGGATGGAACGATGGCAGGCACAGACGGTTTGGGTGTGACACATGTATGCCGGGATTGGTTGCAGGTTTATTCCTACGTCGCGGAGAACCAGAAGGGTCCCATGTGGACGACGTGACGCGGAGATGAACGCAGAGTCAAGGCCTTAATTCAGACTGACGGCGAACGAGGTTAGCTTGAGATGTGGATCCTCACTGTAGTATACAAAATCAGTACACCAAGTGAGGTAGAACGTATTAGCAGTCACCGGGACACATGTCGAGTCAAACAGACATTTATTTTCGAACACTGGAGACACCGTTCGAGTCGAGGACACTGCAATGCATTCTCGAATCATGACAGTAATAGTACACTGCTTCTATCATTGAAGAAGGAAGGTTGAGGGAAAGCATAATTCATTATTCGGGCATAAGAATTTTCTAGAGGCAATCGTCGGCCCTGGGGCCGGATGGTCGTGACGTAGTCTCCCGTAGGCAGGCTCCCAATCGAAGGACGACAGTCGTTCCTTTTAGTCGACACGACAGATACTTCTGTTTTAATTTGAACCAAAAATACATCGAAAAGACACGTGAACACGAAGGCCCCAAGCCAGGGAGCCCGCGTCACATTTGTCCACTCAATTTGCCATGACGACTACCGGGGTAGGAAGACTGATGCTCCAACGCGTAAAACAAAGCTCCTGAATACAGAACGTACTACTTCTTACCAGTAACTGCCAGCGCCTGATATATTTTCAAGGATAGCTGGCATACATTGTTATGACCGTATTGTGGTCGGGAGCATCCACGCATGTTCCTCGGCAGCCCTTGCCGCAGTTGAACTGGATGTACATATGTCCTCATTCTCGAGAAAGCCCCAAACGAATGGGTCTGGGACAACGGAGACAGTATCGGGTGTCATTGTTCAAACAGACAGCAAAGAACTGAAACATTGTTCTGGGCAGCGGGTGACTATGAATCTAGCTCAGAGCTCCGCGCCAAACATCTTGGTTCGGGATGGGAGAAGACGATAGGTTGCAAAGTTGGCACGTGGGATCACGTTTACCTTCGGCTCGCTATAGATCCGGATACCGGGAGATGATTGATGGTTATATTATGACAACTACCCCGAAGGTACTTAGCGGACCGACCGCTGGGACTGTGTTCGGGCGCGAAGCGGGATGTTTCTCGCATCCTGGGCCAGATATTGGTTTTCCAGCAACAGATTGAGAGGTCATTCGGCTATGGAGCAAAGGAGTGATGCCGGGGAATTACTTACACGGTGCACCATAGTGCCTGAGGCTGAAGTCAATTGCAAGTTGCAACCAATGGAAAGCCTTGAAAGGATGGAGCGCTCATGAGATATTTGAAATTGACCCAATTACGTCACATAAACACAGTGGGTTATAATAGTACTAGTCTTTCCGGAAGAAGCTCTGCTCACTGAACAAGCTGTGGATTGCTGAGCGCTGCGCGTTGCAGACCTTCTAGCCTTTATTTTCACCTTCTAGGATTTCTAGCTGATTTCATCCACCGTGACGCCCTTCAAATTCGCAAAGCCTATCGGGTAACCACTGGCACTGGTACTCAGTGTAGTCGCTGCCCGCGGAACCTTATTCACTTCACAGTTTCGATTTCACAGTGACAATGACCTTTGCACACCTGGCCGATGCTGCCGTCAGCGCCAGCCATTCACATGGCACGAAAAAGACGTCTGCTAGTCCACCGGATCACAGCCGGCATCATGAAACCAAAAACATTGATTCTCGAACTTCAAGAGATCACGACGCGAGCTATGGTGCATCATCATCTCCAGTATCACCTCCCAGATCTTCGCAAGGAACACCAAGGGTTTCGCTTCCCGACACCCCATCAGCCCGTACAGGACCACCGCGTTCTTTGTCCTTCAAATTCTCTCACTCGAGCTCTCCATCTATCCCGCTTCAAATACTTGTCAATGGCCGGCCGGAAAGCGGTGATGTATTGGAGAACGATCTGGGAGAACGTGGAACGTCATACTTTCCACTTACTCCACGTTCATCAAGCTTCCGGGGTGCATTTGAGCTTACTAACAGCCCTTCTCTGGGATCACCTGTCCCAGATAAGAAGGGTAAAGCGAAGGAGAGTAGGTTTTTAGACCGGTTCCATGATTCTCCGACAGAAGAAGGGCTGAAGACATCTCTGGGGCCTTCCAGTGCTATAGTAGAAGAAGAAGAAAAACAAGAGACAGAGGCGAGGAAACCCATGTTTCGCCACAAAACAATGGAACCTGCTCGCAAGCCCACTGAGCCACCTCGTGAGGATCTTCAGCGCTCTCTATCTCATCCTCCCCGAGACTCCAAGAGGCCAGGACCAGCCGCAAAATGGAGCAAAATACGTGGCCTCTTACCTTCTGTCATTCGCCCTGTCCCATCTGGCGGTGCTGCGCCACACTCCGTGGTCACCTCACATGAAGTCAACATTACTGACGAGCTCATTACGGGTGGTTTGTCCACGTTGATGTTGCGTTTGTGGTTCGAACGTGACGAGAAAAGACACCGCCGTGTCCCTGTCCTCCTCCATCGTCTGCGTATACGGATCAGTGACAGCCTGCATCCCTTGCAAGCGCACAAAGCCGTGTTCCGTATCGAGTGTGAATATGCTAACGGCGCAGCGCGTTGGGTGGTTTACAGGCAGCTACGTGATTTCATATCCCTTCATGCTCACTACGCCTTGTCCAATGCGTTCAGTAGCAAGAAGGATGCCTTACCGGAGTTTCCTCGAACTAGTAAGACCTGTCCTCTTATTAAATGTCTAGGAGTGTTGACGTGCTATTGTGCAGGCCTTCCTTACTTTAAGTTCCTGAAGAAGGAATCCAACGAGGGTCACGTCAGACAAACTGATTTTGCCCGTTTGCAACGAGAAGCGTTAGAGGAGTATCTGATCAAGCTTATACGTGCTGTTGTTCGTTTGTCCTCTCATGTCGTGACTACGCTTTACAAACACCATTTCAGATGTTTCACCCAACCTCAAACAGACTTTCAAACTTCCTTGAGATTAGCGCATTATTCATCGCCCTTGCTCAGTCCGGCGGTGCACAATATAAAGCTGGATTTCTCCGCATTCATGCAGAAGGAAATGGCCCTGGGTTTGGACGGAAGTCGGCGCGTTGGCGCGAGCGGAAGGAGTCTCGGTGGTGCGCCGTTCGTGAGAGTTATATCGTGGTCTTAGAGGAGCCGGGAGAGGTACGCCGGGCACTGATTCACTAACAACCATTCCATAATGACATTTTCAGCTCGCCGTTTGGGACGTCTTCCTTTTTGATACCGATTTCAAGATCATTCGTCCCACGCGATACTACCGCAAGGGTCTGCACCTCTTGCGTCCAGAACCGGAGGACCGCGAATTCATTACTGGGGCAAATATCAGCGAGTTGCAGCTCCACCCGGAGACAGAGATCGACTGCCTCTCTGCAATGGGTAGTATCAAAACCCGTCTTTCGCGGATGTTTCGAATTCGTAATAGGTCATCCCCAAATCTCGCAACTACTGCGGATGGCGAAACTCAGGGCAATGGGGATGTTTCTAGGCCGGCGCACATAAGGTCAGAGACAATGAGTTCTGGCATCTCCACATCATCATCTCGCCCTGTGACACCCATGCTGGACCCATCTACGAACCTGAATCCTCTGAGGAGCAGTGGCGAGGCAGAAGGCGGGGAGAAGCGAGGCGAAACAGAAGAACAGGAGAAGAAGAGAGCGAAGGGGCGCTCGGACGAAGTCTCAAAACATACATTCTATGTTGAGAACTCGCAGATGCGCCTGAAACTGTTCGCAAGGAACGAGGTGGAGTTTCTCATTTGTATTTACTATTCATTACTGACAAGTGTGGGTATTGGTGTAGCGGCAAATGCTGCAGTGGATTACTGCGCTAGAAAAAGCGGCTGCTACTACTGTTTTTGTTAAAAACAATCGCTTCGATAGTTTTGCTCCGATTCGACTGAACGTCGCAGCTCAATGGCTTGTCGACGGTGTTCGTGTCTCCTTTTCTTCATATTACTTGACACTGACCACAAGGAGCAGCGGGACTACATGTGGAATTTATCTCGGGCTATGCTCATGGCGCAAGAGAGCATCTACATTCATGACTGGTGGCTATCCCCCGGTACGTCCGTGGTTCATTATAAGAGTCTCCTCGTTAACGTAGCGCAGAGTTGCAAATGAGACGCCCTAATAAGCTGAAGTACCGCTTGGATCACCTCCTTGAGAAAAAAGCTAAGGAAGGCGTCAAGGTCCACATAATTCTATAGTAAGAAAATATATCTTGTCAATCTCTTCTCATCTTTATCTGCTTCTAGTCAGGAAGTTTCGAACCGGACTACGCCTACAGATAGCAAGTAAGGACTGGCGAGTTCTTCCTATATCTCGTAGACTCACCTACTTTGAAGCTACGCAAAACAACGACTCATGTCATTACACCCAAACATCATGGTTCAACGCTCTCCTTCACATTTCCAAACTGGTACATTCTATTGGGCACACGTAAGGGTCTCTACGCGAGAACACGAATGCGCCTGATATACCCATTATTAACAGCATGAGAAGATCTGTGTTGTTGACGAGACCATTGCGTTCATGGGAGGGATTGACTTATGTTTTGGAAGGTTTGACAATTCAGACGTCGATCGGTTTTCACCGCTAATCAACTTGAAAGATGGGATACACCACAACACATCATTGTCGACGACCCGGAGCTGTCGGCAGACAAGACCGAAATTTGGCCAGGTCTGTTTCAACCATGCGGCTATGGATTGACATTGATCACGCGTTGCAGGCAAAGACTACAGTAACCCGCGGATCCAAGATTTCCATGCGCTGAACAAACCCTTTGATGACATGTATGACAGAACGAAAGTCCCCCGGATGCCTTGGTATGCTAGTCTATGTTTTGAGAGACATCCCGATGTTCACTATGCACACGAAGGCATGATATTGGCATGCAAGTCGTAGGTCAGCCTGCTCGCGATCTCGCTCGACATTTTGTTGAAAGGTTTGTCTTCCACATCATACACCCATGGCACATCACTGAACTGTTGACCTAGATGGAATTATTTACTTAGGATGAAAGTGTGTCTTTCACCTGGTAGATCTAATGCCATTGACTAAGTCATATTAGAACCACTCCCGACACATGCCTTTCCTATTACCGCCGCCAGAGTATAGACCTGGAGAGCTTATCGCGATGGGTCTGACAGGCACGTGCGAGATGCAGATTTGCAGATCAGCTGGCCCTTGGTCGCTCGGTACTTGCAATCGAATCGAGCATTCGATTCAGAATGCCTACCTGAAAGGTTCGTCGTCATTGCCTCTTAACACCAGGTTCCTAACACAACCCTTAGCCATCGAGTTGTCCGAACATTTCGTGTACATCGAGAATCAATTCTTCATCACCTCGTGAGTATTCACTGCTCAGCCATCACTGCTCGCTGAATTGCCTCGCAGTACTGTTGTGAATGACGTCAAGATCGAGAACCGGATCGGTGATGCATTGGTGGATCGGATCCTCCGTGCGCACCGGGAGGGCACTCCGTGGAAATGTTGCATTCTCATTCCCCTTCTCCCAGGCTTCCCGTTTCCCATTGATCACAATGATGCTAGCGCGGTTAGTCAGGAACATTTTTTTTTTTTCAGAATTTTGAACTGATCGATTTGTCAGATTCGGATTATCGTCGAGTGTCAGAACCGCACTCTTTTCCGTGGGCCCAATTCCATATTTTCTCGACTTCGTAAAGAGCGTTTAAATGTGGGTGGGTCGATATTACCGTTTGAACCCCTGTGTTTATTCCTTGGTTGACCAGCCTGATGACTATATTTCCGTGTTTTCGCTGAGAAACTGGGCAAAAATGCGGAATGGCGCATTGACTACGGAGATAGTAAGTGCTCGTGTTCTTATGATTTCGAACCACCTGACCGTGCTACAGGTGTATATTCATGCCAAGGTATATTAACAGCAATCAAATCAGTTAAGTTTCATGCTCAGATTCTTCTATCTCGTCAGATCTGTATCGTGGATGATCGTCTAGCGATTATCGGCAGCGCAAACATCAATGAGCGGTCGCAGCGTGGCGATCGAGACTCAGAAATTGCTGCAGTCATCCGAGACACTGATATGATTGATGGGTACGACCTCCTAGATCATACCTCAAAATTGTCTGATAGCTGTTATCAACAGGACAATGGCAGGGAAACCATTCAAAGTCGGGCGATTTGCGCACAGTTTACGAATGCGACTAATGCGGGAGCACCTTGGTGTGGATGTTGACGCCATGACTGAACATGACTATATGCCCCAGGACGAAATCAAACCTGAGAATGAACAAGAGGTCTGGGACCCAGAATCTGAGCAAGAGCACGGTGGTCGCGACGTTACTCAGGCCAAACACGAAACACCTATGCGTAATGCGCTGGCGCTAGCAAGCGAGGGTATCAAACTGGGTTTGTTGTACGCCGCAGTCTTGAAGCATTGATAGGCTGACCCTAGATCAAGAGGTACACGCCGCGGGGGACGCAGTCGCTTTGAGTGCCTCCAAGCATCTCAAAGAACCTGTCGGGAAGGTGGAACTCCACAAGCAGGATCTCTCCCTGCAGGAGGAGCGTATGACGTACAGTCGCGAAGGTGAGAAGGAGCCAGGGTTCGCCAGTTCGATAGTTCCTACTTTGGAAGAGGAAGTTATTCAAGAGGGTCTGCCTCCTGCTTCGCAGGCTGAGAGCGCTCCTTTGAAAGACAAGTTAGAACATCAACTAGATGAATCCTCGGTCCCCTCTGAGAAGCACACCGCTAATGGGGAAGCATTCGGCGCTCCAGCGCTTGCGTCAAAGGACCCTCAGACTGATGACGAGCCACCCCACGCTGAGTCTGGAGCTAATGACGCGGATGAGCAGGAGAAGACTGCTCCTGTAACAAGGTCCATGCTAAGGAAGCATCTCGCTAGCAAGGTCGGCAATAAAATACCTGTCCCTGCTCCCCATGTAGATCCCGAGGGTTTTGAGGACCCGATATCTGATGCGTTTTGGAAAAACGTCTGGATCACATGCGCTGTGCATAACGTATGTTATGTTTGTCGAAGCCCGCATCGTACTGATTCTTGTTCGCAGACCGAGATTTATCGCAAGGTTTTTCACACTGTTCCTGACGACCTCATTACGACGTGGAAGCACTACAAAGAATTCGTTACTCACCACGAACGCTTCGCTAAGCCGGTATGTGCCATCGGATATTCTTTCCACTGCATGTCTTTTAAATACCTTAACTCGAAGGCAAAGGACAGTCATTCACCCGATCCAGTGGGACGGATGCCCTCGGAGACGGCGTACGAAAATGGGCCATATCAAAAGGGAGGAGTAGCTGATGTTGCTGAGAAGAGTCGCGAGACTTTTCGTACGAATGATGGAAGCGACGTTTCTCCCTCCAGAAGCTCAAATCCTCTAGACAAAGAGACACGTAGCCAAAAGCCTGTGCATGGACCTGAGCCTTTCACCAAGCAGGAGCGCGATGAGATGGAGGAGCTGCTGAAAGAGGTTCGTGGGCACCTTGGTGAGTAATCAATTCCCTCTGTCGATATTCTCCTGTTCTCATCATGTTCATGAAGTTGTGTATCCCTCGCGATTCTTGGAAGGAGAGGATATGGCAGGAAACTTCCTGTTCCCTGCAGACAGGTGCGTTGGAGTCAATGTCATTATTCCACGTTACTCATAGTTGCCAGGATGCTGCCCATCCCGATTTATGATTAAGTTCACCCCGCACACACCACTTTCACGGACTATCGCATAAATAATCAATTACACGCATTCTCAGATCCATATACTTCCGAAGCTCCGCATGATACCAGCACCCATCATCTAAGCCGTGTCCATGTCGAAGATCATTTTGTCTGGGAATTATTCCATTTTGTAATCTTTAATGTCTATCAATGATATACCCACCGTGAATATACGGAGCGGAAAGTGCCCGGTAATCTGTATGCGCCTGATGCGGGCGGAATTCAGCCAGTTTGTCTTTGCTCTCAAACAAAAAAATCGCCCCTAGAATGTGCGTTGGCAGGAGCCATGAACGTCTGCGAGACAAACACACCCATGTCATAGTCGTGGTCGAGGGGGTGAACGATTTTCTCTCCGGTGATAACGCTTTGAAGCGCAGATATCCTTGATGGAAGCTCCTCGATAAGTGTCTTCACATACTCTCTTTGCTCGGGGGTTGCCTCCGACTTAAACTTGTAAAGGACTGCGTATGTCAGGTCAGTCTCGAGCAATGTGAAGCGGAATGACAGCTATATACCTATATTGTAGATTGTCATATGAACTACTAGTAAGATGGAACCGGGAAGTGAATAGTAGCTTGAGACCTCCGACGTAAATCACGATGATTGCATGAGAAGTGGTGACTCTATTTATGTGCAATATATATCGGGTGTACCTAAGTATAGTATATGACAGCTGATTGGACATACAGACGTCCGACTGAAGGTGAAGGATTGGTACTCCAGGCTGTCAGGGCACATGTATCATAATGATGTAGCATGGACATGATAACACTTAGTAAACCGAGCTGTCAAAACGAAATTGGCCATTCCTATAGTATGATGTTCGACCAAATATGGTAAGTGTTGTATTCCCGGAGAACAGCTAACTTCTCCGAGACATCTCCGAGACATCTCCGAGTCTGATCTCCGAGTGTAGCTAGTTATCCGGAACCGAACCTCGGAGCTCCGAAATACATATAGGCGCCGGATGACGCGCCCAAGTATTAAAGACTCCACATGTATTCCACTTAGTGCATTTTACTTACACTGCTAGTTCACTCGTCATGTATAGCTTTACAAAGCACATTCCTATTCACTATAAGTATGTAGAATAAATGTAAGAACAAGAGGTCGAAATAGTTGATTGTCCATCGCTGTACTACACTTTAGGAGATCAAATCAGATC
>KV448789.1:0-13574 GCA_001658105.1 Rhizopogon vinicolor AM-OR11-026
CTTGTCATAGAAGACGCTCAAATCGAAGCAATCCGCGGTGGAGTTATCGTGAATGAACGCCTCGGTGACGGGATCACAAACGAGGTAGAAAATCTTGTCGCTCTCTTTGATATAAGAGAGCGTTCCGAGAGTAATGTGACCGACGCTTGCTATGCCCGATCCGGCAATAGTCAGGGTGCCACGTTTGGTACCGTTAGAACTGTTAGAGGTGGTCATAGTCAATAGAGGAGGAAGGGAAGTGCTTGATGCAAGTTCAATGATAAAACATCATATATATACAGCCAGGAAACCATGACGCAATGAATATGGAGCACTCGTGCGAGGACGGACGAATTAACGCCAGCACTGCTGCGTTCTGACTACGATAAGAATATGGGTCGTGATTCGTGCCAACGTATGCTGAAGATGTCGAATGCATATGAGCTAGTGGTGCCGTGGTTCAGTCCTGAACTTAGGTTCGAACCTAAACTTTTGCGAACGGGACCAATGGTTCGGTTGTACGTTCAACATCCGAACGTGCCGTTCTCGGTTCTTCGTTCGATGTGTCAGTGACATGTGCCTCCTTCGTGAGGAAATTTTTTCAGTCCTCTGGTTCTGTAGTAGGTGATCATTTGTGCCCATCTATCGTTATTGAGAATGTTCAGCCACTGCCAGCAACATGTCAGTTTTTGTTAAACTTTGTGGTTCTAACCTGATCATTATCTTTCGAGTCCCAGCCGCATTGACAGACGTGCGTCATTGTCGATTTGTTGATCACGCAGTATATTCGGTTGCCATGATATGCAACCCGGTATCGGGTTCTAACAAGTCCGAGTTCCGAATGTGAGAAATACGAGACGATGAATTCCTGTCGACAGTCGATACAAATTCCGTACACGAAGGAGGCTACTGCAGCTAACTAGGTATATAAGTTACCTACCACGTGTACTACATGCGGTAGACACGAGTACGTTCGCTTGAATATTCCAACACCGAACTACATGAAGGTTAGCAGATTCACAGCCTAGGAGATTCTGGTGTAAATTGACTTCAGTTGTTGTGTAGTAGATTCATACTACCCCCTCATCTTACTGTGAGCATGTCTGATTGCGCCCTTCATCCTAATGGGCAGCTGAAAGATGCCAGTGAAATACAGTGGTTCAACGACCCCGACCCCTCCTCCCTGCACCCGTTGAAGCATCGTTCAATTCAATATCCGATGATCTCTCGTATTGCAAAGGATTATCTTGCGATTTAGAGTGCTGCTGTTGCATCTGAACGGGCCTTTTCGAGTGGCGGTAATACTGGGACCACACACCGCAGCTCCTTGTTACCACAGACATTTGAGGCACTTCAACTGTTGAAGAGTGCCTATCGTCAAGGGCACATCTCTGCGACGGATCAGGCTGCACTTTACACTTCTCAGAATGACTTTCTCATCGACGTTGAGTAGTGGCCTGCACTAGCGTATTTTTCTTTTGTTATTTCATGAATTAAAATGTTGCGTTCAGTGATTCGAACCCGTTCGAATCCGAGCGGGACCAATAATTGCGAACCCGTTCACAGTGATCCGGTCTGACGTTCACCCCACAGCACTGAACCTGACCGAGGTTCGGTTCTTGGTTCTCAAAAATGTTAAAAGAACTGGACGGAACTGGACTTCGGCAGCACTAATATGAGCAGGGAAGGCAAAGAAACATGTAGGCTGGACTAATGCCAGAGCTGACCAGAGGTCTAGGTGAATAACTCCATGGCACATGGATAATTTCCGCGTTATCTTCTCACACCTTGCTGGCGTATACCAGTGTATGCCAGCGAGACAGACACTGACTGTCATACATCTCGCGGTGGAAGTACGTTAGATTATGATGCTACAATTTTCTGATAGAACAATCCCTACAAGTAATATCAAAGAGGTCCAAGTGGTGGCGGCTCATGACCACTCGTTTGATAGGAACTTTGGAAGATAATCCATGGAGTCCGCTGGAAGAAGAATTGTATCTGCAGAGAATGGCGATTTATCATACATGTTGCATGACTTGGGAATTGCCGCCTGGCGTCGGGATTTGAAGCTTGCTTGCCGCTACAGATCGCACGAGCCCTCTGGCGTTTGAGCAAAGTGGTATGTATCAATTTTCTTCGAAGTTCTTATGTGGAAGACTTTCGCACACCAGTCACAAGGACAGAGATCCAGCTCCTTTTCCTTTTCGCGTGTTAGATTTGCTCAATCACGCAATCTACCACTAGCCGACTTGACTTTCCAGTGCCACCGAGGGTCATCCCCAAGGGGCTCACTGTTCAAGCCCCTATCTGTAGGAGCTCTTCTCTGCCTAGTGTAACGTTGATCTCAACGTCTGACTTAGTTTCGAGGCATAACGATTTCAAGATGTTTTACTTTGAGAATGAGGGTTTACTGGAGGCTGATATAGAATTTGTCCAACGACGTAGATCAGCATAAAATGAATTTGCGTTTTGTACAACAAGAACAAATCGACCATTGGTTCATTGGACGTACGAAGGTTCTGCATTATACCTGTTTAATTGTTAATGCGTAAATCATTAATGTCCTACTATTTGCTTTCCACTTGCTTTGATTTTTCCTCAGCCCGTCCAGCTTCGTCATTTTTCGCATGCGAAGAAGCTGGCTTGACAATGTCAAACGGTCCTTCGCATGCGTTGCGACGTTTGAACCCAGAGCAAGCGATGGATGACCCAGGTTTTAAGATCTTGACCTGCTGAATGTCGGCGTGAAATGTATCGAATTTCTTGTCGCGAAGATAGTAGTGGTGGATCACGAAGAAGACTTGTACGATAGTGCCTGTGAGAGCATCATTGACGTCGCCCGGCTCCACCAAGGAGTCGCCACGGTAGAGTCTGAGAGGGGAAATTTCGTAATTCAATTTCACCAACTTGAATTCATCTGTGTTTCATTGGAATGGGCCAGTTTTCCGTTTCCATGACCATAACAGGAGAGCTGTCTATCCTTTCGTGAGTGTTGGTATATGAGAGTGATAGTGGCTCTACTTTATTCCCCCCCCCTCAGGGTTCTCGATATCGGAAAGATAAACAGCGTGTTTGGGAATGGGCCGTTTCTGGATGACGGAGTGAGCATTAGAATGGATGGAGGTAACGTACACGTTGTTCGAAAATGTCTGATGTGAACCTGATCAATTTGATGTTCTTTTTTTGGTTGAACGTCGTGGCTAGAGACCACTGGCTTCTGGCAACTGACAAAGTCAGCCCCGGTCGGCCCGATAGGAGGACGGTAATTTCACCCATCATCACGAGAATTGCAACCCGTCAAGGAAAAAATGCGTTTATGCAGACCCCATGGGGGTACTGTGGGGCTCGCGATGCGCGATGCGCAATACGCACTAAAACTCCTTGGTGCTTTTTGTAGTTTTTGAACCCACGACCTCAGAGCAGGCGACTCGAACAGAGTTGGGCTTAATGGCATATCCACTCAACCATCGCGCCCCTCAATTTGATGTTCTTGTCAGACACAATCATATTGCGCCCATCAGCTGATGTTTACAAGGTCAGTGTCGATGCTTCCCTCAGCCTGAAGTGGGATAACGTCTGGTAGTTCTAAGACAAATATTCAGCTATCTGTGCATGTCATACTGTAAGCAACAAAACCGAATACATACCATTCAGAGTGCTCTGGTCCCCGGTATCCTCTTCTTCAGGAAGATAATCTTCGCTCTCTTGGTCTACCACTCCAGAGTCAGTGTATTGTCGAACTCCTAGCAATTCCTCTGGTACGTTGTCTTCGGGCAGTTGTCGAATGCGCTCGCCATCAATATCCACTTCTCCAAAATAAGCTGTGTTGAACAAATCGGGTCCACGAGCGAATTTCGCGCGAGAGTTGCTGGACCGCGAAAACGTTGCGCAAAAGGGGAGGTGTGTGATCAATACTTCTATCATGTCTTGCATTGCGAAGACTTGTCAAATATACATTCGCCTTGAAAGACGGGAGATTACAGGTAGTCATGGGGGATACTAGAGTGGCACACATGGTGTTGGACTAAGGTGTCTGATATTTTAGGAGTATCGCGTAGTGGCTGGCACTGGCCGCGCTGCATTACAAAGATTTCGGCTGCTCCGGAGGAGAGAAGATATGTAAACACAAGGTCCTCGCACTCTGGATACTAGACTCACCGAAATCCAGCATCGTGCTGCCTGCAATTACGCCTCTGCGGTAAAATGAACAAACGAAACAGCGGAATGGGTTCAGTTCTTAGTTGATATCAACGGCGAGCTCAAACCTGGCGGACAACTACTATCAACATAAATTCTGAGGATGGCCCTTGATTACAGTCAGGAAAATCAACTGGAACGGCGTATACGATAAGAGAATTGCGTGATTGATCTGCGATCAGGAGCTATGGACAGACAAAAGGAAACGGGGGTGGATGTCTATATTCTTGCGGTCAAGAAGACTGCCTTAAACCAGAACGCTACACGGCAGTGAACATCGACCAAGGTTTAAGGTCTATTCTTGTTGTCGCGAACACGGCCTCAAGCAAGAATGTTACACATCGACCAAGGTTTACTAATGCCGACGCTTCACTTCACGAGCAAAGTTTTTTTTTATGTAACATAAAAACCCCACCTAACAGGTCGTCTTTGTGCGGAGTCACGCGAAGTCACAATATGTCACAGCATGTGACATATATTCTAATGCATACATGTCACAATGCATAAAGATTTTGCTATGCATTATGAACAAGTGTACTGTACCGCCTTTACCGATCGTTATCCAAGCCCTTTGGCTTTAGCTATGCCCGGGCGACCCATTATTCCTCGCAGTATAAGTGGCTCATGTACAGTCCTTATTAACATCAAATAATTATCAGAGCCCCCATGTCACGTTCCATCAACATCAGCAAACTAGGGATTTTTCCACAGAAAGGGTTCTATCTGTGCAGTACTGTCCAGCACTGCACAGATAGAACCCTTTCTGTGGAAAAATCCCTAGTTTGCTGATGAATCAAGCAACGCACCGACTATCATTTCAATCAAACAACCAACCTATCTTCTACCACTCCAGAGTCCATTGAACAAGCAACGCACTCACTATCCTTCATATCACTCATCGTAACAACGCTAATAATTAACTTCGTCTTCATTCGTCATTCTAACGCTCCTTACAATCATCGTACTCGTTATCCGTCCTCCTAGACTTATCGCTATACCTTCCTACCAAGCGGTCTGACTATCCCCTTTCGCACTCACATCTTCCTAGCTACGCACGCCGTAGCGAACCTACAATGTCTACCACCACATTTTAGACACCTAAGCAAATTTCATAATAGTACAACTTGAAGCTCAAATCACTACATCTGCCTTATTCAAGATGCCTTCCTCTATCGCTTTGATTTCTATATTTGCTAGCATCAACGACGCTCGATACAATGGACTGTGGGGAAGACACTTACGCATCGCCAAATGGAGACTATGGAAGCGCGATAGCGCCATATGACCTGTCCACCACAGAAAAAACAGTGAACCGAAACGCCCACAACAAGAACATGCACATACCAATCGCGAACCACAGACCGTCGTGCCCGCAATGTCTCCATACCCCCTGAAGTTGCCCTTCATTGTCCATACCCCAGACCGCACCGACTTTTGATACGACTTCGTCTCCGCAAGCCTCGCGCACAGCATCGAGGTGATCACCAAAACTGTGTGCAAGTGTGAGATCCCTGACCTTGTGGACTGAAATTGCTGTCTTACCCCGTGGCAAAAACTATAATATCTGCATGCAGTTCGGTGCCATCAGAAAATCTGAGACCATTCTCCGTAAAGCCCTCAATGGCAGAACCGTTTTTGATCTTGATGTCTCCGTTGATGATATGTTGGCACGTTCCAGTGTCTAGAAGCTGTTATGAGACACATCGTTCTAAGAGACACACACGAACCTATGTAGTGTCCACCAACACGCCCATAGAACAGTGTTACACCACCTGTTCCATGCGGGCCAAGATTAGTCTTGAAGCCAACTTTAGCCAAACCATCTAGAATATCCCTGCAATAATCATGGTAATGAATGAATGCACCCGGCCTGAAACTTATAATCATACGACATACTTGTCAGTGGTCTGTGCGATTAGAGGAACGATACGTTGACACAGCCGCCTAACCACTGCGTGGGGTAACGAGGCACTATAGGTATCAGCTAGCTCTACGGGAAAGCCATCCCGATAAGTGGCTGAGCAACCAAGTTCAAGGCCAGCTACTCATAATCACAGAAACAATTACCGTTCAACACTCCTGCCACTGCTTTAACTGTGACCACAAAAGTCGATGATCTCTGATACCTAGTAATTGGTGAGATAACAGACAAATGACACCACCGGATGATACATACATCGTAACATCGATACCGTGGTCGAAGAAATCTTGAGCAATGTCATGTCCTGGTGCAATATTTAAATTCTGTCCGATACGAGAGTGTGACGTACCAACCAGAGGTGCAAGCACCGACGACAACTGCCTTTTTACCGATGTAATTAGCGGCAGATGTGAATTGAGACGAGTGCACGGCAGACCCCTTGAAGCTTGCCTACATCCATGGGATTCCATTGCGTCAAGCAGCCGAGCATCATAAATTCACGTACCTTTCCGGGGATGTCGGGAACTGTCGGACGAGAGTCCAATCCAGTCGCGAACACGAGATGCTTGACAGTTAGAGTTCTAGTCTCCTTACCCTCGCGATTGACCTCGACAGTCCAAGTTTCCGTGGTATCGTTCCAAGATGACTTCTTGATCGTCGATGCAGTCCAAACGTTGAGCTCAAGGAACTTTGCATATCCTTCCAACCAGTCTGCCAGCTATAATTGCTATAATCAGCAATCGTTCACAACGTAGGTCGCCTTGTACTTTTCCCGCGGTACTGTAGAGCGGCCATGTGGATGGGAAGCTGAAAAACGCATCACAAAGAGTCTCAATGGTTTGACAGATCGCCTACTTCAAGTAAGGTGTTTGGTCATACCCTATGATGTCGTCAGTGAATCCAACTCCCACACCTGTGGAAGGAAAGCCACGAACAGACTGAATCATGGAGACAGAGAGCTTTATAACGGTCTCTCCACTGCGAAATCGTTCTTGAATCTACAGTTGGACACTGAGGCTGATACAGTACGAACGTTGTCCCCAACTCTAGGCTTCTTGTCAATGATCAGTGTGGGTACACCAATGTACTTCAACCGTGCTGCGGTCTCAAGGCCACTGTGTCCCGCACCGATGACGAGTACTGTTGGGTCATTGCTGGAGAACTCGATCTCTTGGTGGCGGCTCTCTTCCAAAGTACCATGATTAGTCTGACTGTTCCTAAGCGGACCGACCTTTCATAGCGTTAACAAAGGCTCATGAAGGAAGCTGAATGCACACTTTTTCAGGGAAATCGGTCAACGCGTCAAGACAGGTCAAGAGAACGTAGGCCTTCCATGTGGAATCTGGAAGTGGGGCAAGATGAACGACACTAGTACCCTTGCCGTGCATGGTGGTGAACCCGAAGCAGAACCGTACCAAAGCAAGATCAGGGAGCAACTTCCGCAGTACAGGTTCGCGCAAGGGATCCTCTAAAAGTTGAAGTTCGCGAAGACCCGTAACAGCTAGACGAGCATCCAAGAGTTTCGTTATGTCATTCCTTCCTTCGAATGTCCTGAGATCCCAAGTGAGCGCAATCAAATCCTTCCAGAACCCATCCTCGAGAAAGAGGTCGACAACAGCTCCCACATCACTCTGAGTGATTGCAGCAGAGAATGCATCAAGCCACTCAGTTGCTACCTCGGACGGAGAGACATTGGAAAGATCGGTGACTCCCAGCTTATCTAAGGTGGGTAATTGCTGGGGAAACGGGTCGGTAGCCATACTTGTGGGGGTGGAAAATCTCGAGATCGTAGGTAGTGAGGACTACATTCGATAGCTCGCATCCTTGGTGTTATATATATGTAACGTCCCTGATCATCGTAGTTTGCCAGCATGATGATTGATCTTGTGTCACGTTTAGTGCTGGCACTGACGTCGTGTCGTGTAAACGATTGGCCGAATCCGACCGATATTGCACCGCGACGTATTTACTTGAAGTTGACCCACCAACACTTTAGTATGACCCCACTTTCAAGTGCTTTGGACCTCCTTGGCGAATCGGCAAGATATCTACGGTGCTCGCTCACATGTATCACAATTGCAAGCAAGTCGACTTGATATTGATTCACGTTCGAACGTTGAAACGTTGATGCATGAGGCTTCAGTTTTACATAAGCATTCCAACCTTACATAATTTCAGCCATCTGAACTTTCGAGCAAAGCGTTCTGAGTTACTCGTCTCCTACTGTAATATAGATAGTCAGGTACTCCCCACCATGCAAACTATTATGAATGTAATTTTGTCAAACATGTGATCAAAACTATAGAGCCTGAGACGCGTCCGTGTTCAAGTTAACGTGTCTCGTATCTCTCTCTGTCGTCTCAGCATCACCGACTCTCATTAGACTTGCATCATAGACTCTCACAAGCATTATTATGTATTCTTCTCCCTCCCGAGCCCGGAAAGTCTTCGCGAAGAGTACCACTCATTGCTGTCAAGGGCATTTGCCAGTGGCGCTACAATATGCCCGAACACATTCTCAGCGAGCATGAAGAGCACGCAGTTTCTGGACATAGGAAGGCTGCCATGCCCTTACCCGAAAGCATCTGGAAAGAAATGAAGCTGGCTAACCTTGAACAGGGTGCAGCTCATATTCCGAAGGAACGCTGGCAACCTTCATACAGCGCTCCACTGGCAGCGGAACAGGACAAGGAGAATACTATGCCAGCTTCGGGTTCTCGCACCCTCAAATGCCCTGTACGGGAGTTGCACTGGACCGTGACGGAGGTTTACTTGTCTTTTCAGGGTGGCTACTCCAGGCATGCCATGAGGCTCGGGTGAGGCACAGCGTTGATATGACGGCGCTTTGATAACAACACTAAAATATTGTTCCTATCTTCATCCCCTCACCATGCAGACTTTCATACTCTCTTTCCTAGCCCTCCTGACACTATTGGAGTGTCTAGCTTGGTTTGCGCGCAAAGTAAACAGCTGGAACGAGTTCCCATCATCAGATACTAGACCATCCTCGAATTCATATGCGCCGTCTGACTCGCCTTATGAAGGTATTTTCTCACAGGCAAGGATACACCCATACACCCAACTCTCGCCACCGGGTCCAGCAGACAGTCACCACCGGATCACTTCACAATACTCTGCATATCCAACACCTTTGCATGACTCGCCCTATCAGCCTCGTTACCAGCCGAGCGCTCAGTCCCCTACACAAACCACTCCTCTGATACCTCGTGATGTTTCTGTGGCGAGGCCTGTTAAATATACCTTTCAGGTTTGCTCTATTCATGTACTATTTTTTCACTTCTTCACCGACTAGCAGCCACCTCGTCCCGCTGTTGCAAAAGCGCCTGACGCAACCGTAGCGCCACCCGCGCATGTAGCGCCGCCTGTGACTGGCCCCCACGAAGACCACGAGTCTCTTCGTCTCAAAGCCCGACGTGAAGGAGATCAGATGGCCGAATGCTTTCACCAGAGCAAGGAAGCATTCACCCGCAATCAGAGAGGGCTCGCTAAGGAGCTCTCCCTGAAAGGTCAGGCACACAAAGAAAACATGATGCGTTTCAACGAGGAAGCAAGCGCGAAGATATTTCAAGGTATGAAATCGGCGGCTGGAGCATGCATCATTCACCAAGTTAACTCTTACTCTCGTACAGAAAATAACCAGGTTTGTTGTGCCCATATACGGGCGACGCTGTCTGACCCTATTCTCAGAGATGCAGACCCAATACAGTCGACCTTCATGGACTCTATGTTACAGAAGCAGAATTATACTTCAAGAGAGCTGTCCAACAGGTTCGAGAGAGTGGAGAATCATCACTTCGTGTGATCGTAGGTGAGAAACGACACATCCTAACTCAGAGGCAGAACGTTTGTTGATAATGGAATTGCTCAGGCAAAGGAAATCACTCCGATGACAACATCCCGAAGATCAAACCTGCAATCCAAACTCTTGGAGAAAAGTACGTGTATCAAGATATGCGTCTCCGTAAATTGATTTTGATCATGCATGTTGCGCAGTTTGGGAATGACTGTCACTGTCGACTCGACGAACAATGGCTGCCTTATTGTGACCAGTTTAACCCCTAAAGCCACCATATAAGAAGTTTCTTGTGATGGCATGTGTCAATTCGTGCAAAGAGTGGTTTTTCTTGAATGTAGCGCATGTTTTCCTTACCTTTCACCACAGCATGTACTGGCATGCTGTGTATGGTACTGCATGATAGTCAAGTGTAGGCTCGTGACCGGCCTTATATGTCGAGCTTGGCGTGGAGATAACTCAATTGAATTCTTCGGAATTCATGCACATCTATAGGCAGGTCACGAGTCTAGATGAAGACGAGCGATTTACACAGCAAATGTCGTGTTTCGAGCGTCCAAAGGCAGGCGAAGCCTCAAATTTAAAATATTCACACTGCAGCAGAGCGCCGGTGTCTACTACCAGTAATACAAAATGTGATGGCATACAATGGGATATTAGTGATCCAACCCGGATCTCATTCAAGGCACGATGCTAGTTGATGTCAGTCGCAGAGTAAGATGTCGCCACAATCAACATCACTACTGTACAGCCACCCTCTGGGTTCATAGTAGCAGCAAGTGTTCCGACCAGGGTGTCTGCTGCTTGACCAGTCGTGACGAAATTCTTGAATCGCATCAGCATAACGTTCGTCCTGCGCTCGTTATTCAGGAACCCTACGCGTTCGGACTGAACTAGAGATACAATAATGTGGTCTTCTTCGTTTCCTTTGCCAAACGTCAGACAGATCATTCGGCATATCATTGTTAAGAAACTAATTACCTTGGAAGGAGTCCACGTTGAAGCATTTGTCTTCCTAAGGAAGCTCGCCTGATTTAAGTTATTTTTCGATCGCAGCCCTCTGGGCATCATATAGGGCGAGAATCTTGTATTCCTTGTTCTGCTCAGAGTATTGATGGGCGAGCTTGATAATCACGGCAATTTCGCGTTCGTTCTGATGAGAGGTGAGCAGACATGTGGTCACCTAACCCAGAAGTATAGAGACTATGCATTAAGAGCACTTTGATCAGAGAAGCTTCAAAGTAATTCAATTGATTAACTTCTAAATTTCAACAGCAGCGAACGTGCTTATTTCATGTCCCGACGTCTCCGCATGATCCGCACTGGGAGTGCTCCTCCATTTGAGCATGCACATCCAGTCTTCCCATGCGTGAATCAACTCTATGATATCCGATTCCTCTTCTCGTTACGCTGTACCGCTGCTTGGAGCTGTGTGCTGCCGTAGTGTTCGCATCCTGTTGGATGTTGGGTAAACTACTTATCCCCTGACGGCATGTCTCAGGCTTGCCTTTGCCACGGTCAATTTCAACAGCACTATGGTGAGCCTCATTATTCGCAGGTGGGAGTATCTCCAAGGCGCATATGTCCACTCAAAATGTGGAGAATCGATGTCCACTTCCACAAGGTTTGCCATTATTGTGTGCTTTGGCAATAAATGATAGCAGGTGATAGTACCGTGGGCAGGAATATACTGGGACATATGGCAGTTTGTCTATGAAATGGGGTCATAATGCCAGCGGCAAAAGTTTCGTTCTTAGGTACGTAGTGACCTAAAGTTAACTCAGACGTGATGGTCATCATGATCTGGCCTTCAAACTTCAGTATTGTAACACGCGAAGCTCTTTATGGTAGGAGTAGGGCATATGCGTTGTGGTCTCTGCAGTGCGGAATCACTGCGATACTCAGTTAGAAAGCCTTGCTTCAAGTAAAGGTTTCATCCGCGGCCAAAGTGCAGAACCAACTACGCCATTCATCTTCTCACAAAGTGCGCCAATTGATATCCATTGTTCAACGAGTTCAGTATTGTAATGATCTGATCAGCGACTCTGCGTGTCTACTTATGAGTCACGCCCCTAATCACAGGTGGGATACATTAATAGGTAACGCGCGTGATTACCGCGAAGGCAATCAGAAGGTTCGGGTTTTCATTCAAATTTCGTCATGCAGCCTGCCAAGTGTTGTGGTCACTTATCATGCATCACGAGCGACTAGCGAGAGCGAAATCGTAGTGGCGCCTGAGGTTCCATGATGCGTTCTGTAGGCTACTCTTCCCGCTCCTCGACTTATCGCACAAGGAAGTATTTGGTGTACTGTGTACCGTCAAACACCCCAGCAAACTTGACGTAGTCAGACTAGCCACAAGTCTAGACGAAGACGAGCGACTCAATCCAAGCGAGTGTAGGCTCGCTACGGCGTGCGTAGCTGGGAAGATGTGAGTGCGAAAGGGGACAGTCAGACCGCTTGAGGAAGGAATAGTGATAAGTATAGGAGGGCGGATAACGAGTACGATGATTGTAAGGAGCGTTCAAGAGTCGCGAATAAAGACGAAGTTAGTTGTTAGCATTGTTACGATGTGTGATCAATGGAATGTGAAACGGGGCTCTGCCAATGATTATTGCTCGTTAATAGGGGTTGTACATGCGCTACTTATACTGAAAGGAAAAGAGAGGTCATCCGGGTATAGCTAAAGCCAAGGGGCTTGCTTTACGACCGTTGAAAGCGGTAGCGGAAGGGAGTGACAGCATATTTGACAGAATAACAAGAAAAGATATAAGAGTTGTTGACAGGTTGAAGACGGTGGCGTTACGAATGGAAGAATGGCGATGAAAGGAAGGGTTTAACGAGTGACAGGAATTGAAAAGGTAGGTACTAATGAAGGGACAGGGTATGGTGCTTGATAGACGATCCAGGCCTGAACGTTGTGGTTGCGTTAGAATGAGTGTCGGCATATTCGGGTAGTAGACAATTGGTAAGAGTCCTTACACGAGTATGATGGAGGATGTTGTGAGAGTGATAGTAGAAAGGAACTTACTTGCAGCTAAACAACCTGAATGCACTGATGTGCGCTAGTGGCCCGCCTACTACTCGATGTGGCGACTGCCGCCATTGTGAATTTGTGATTGAGATATTCAAACCATAGCAAAAAGGCGGGTAACTAGTGGTAATACAAGTGCGGTGCAAAATCCAAAAACAGTGATGCAACTCAAACTTGAAGCTAATTCTACATGGAAGTGCTACTAGTATGTCAGAGCAGGATTCAACCACGTTAAATAACACGTCTGGACAGCGTGAGCCACGCAGTTGGGCCCATTGCAGTAGCAAGCTTCCCAACCAACGTGTCTGCTGCATCCCCAGTCGTCACGAAATCATGAGTCGTGCAAATGATCATGCTCTTCTTGCATCGCGTCAACATGACGTTCGTCCTGCGCATGTTCTTCAGGAACCCTATACCCCGGGAACGAACCAGAGAGACTATGATATGATCTTCTTCGTTTCCTGTGCTGAATGTCAGACAGCTCTCCAGCGTGTCAACGATGCACTTGCTTGCCTTGGAAGGAGTCTACATTGAAGCACCTATCTTCCCAAGGCAGCTCTTCTGATTTAAGTTGCTGTTCAATCGCATTCCTCTGTGCATCGTACGGGGTAATAATCTTGTACTGC
>KV448793.1:0-13378 GCA_001658105.1 Rhizopogon vinicolor AM-OR11-026
CTACTTCTCTTCGCCAATATGGTCTCCAGTTCAACCAGAGTGATATTCAGAGTGATCTGACAGAAGAATACATCGACGTCGACGAAGAGCCCGACAATGGCACGTTTGACAAACTTAGTTTGAGTAGCTCGCTCGAGTCCTTACTTGATGAGCATTTCCTATTGCTGCTCCGGTTTCGACGACAGTTCAATATCGGATGGGCAGCAGCTGAAGAACTCAATTGGAGATCGCGGGAACTTCAGAAATCGCCCGCGATTCTCGTGACGGAGATACAAGAGGCATGTTATGCAACTCGGTGTGGCTCCCACTTATTTACCTTCTCCCAATTCCAGGACCTCTGTCGAGTTGATCAAGAGGAGCTTCTTCTTGCCGCCTCTCGCCACTTGCCGCGTGATCCGTTGGAGAGACAAGACGGTCACATCAACTTGCTTGAGACCGCATTTACATACCTTCTACGTCGGCTGACGGTCAGTGTCGGTATAGACATTATGATTTGTGCTCATTTTTCATCGCAGTTATGTAGCCGTTATTGCGTCGTGTGTCACAAGGCACTCGATAACGACTTCGAGGCGCTAAAACCTTACGTTTGCAACTCTGGTTTGTGTGCGTATCAATATTACAGCCTCAACATTGGACCCTCTCTAGAGGTCAGTGATTACTTATTGCTCAAAACCTCGTTGGCGTTTTGTTTATTGAGTCAACCAGTATGATATCTGCAAAAATACTGAGATGGTGGACCTCCTCGTTTCCCTCGCTTATGTTGCTGCCGCGATGGACGCTCTTGATGAGCCCCTCCCACGTGGCTTATCGTTGAAAATTCCCAATATCGTTCATGGAAAAATTGTCGATAACTCGTTGCGTGACTTCGACACCTTGAGTGTCGCAGAGATGCGCCTTTCAATCAAGAATCTCATTGATACTCTGCCACCGGTTCGAATCTCTCCCTCATAGCTGACTCTAATGTTCAATTTCCAATACAGATCGAAGAAATGAAGAAACACCTCGAGAAGAAAGTTCCGACAGGGACTAGCAGGCCAAAGCTGAAAGACATGGACCCTGATATCTCGCCTGCTGCCTGGTCAATCTTGCGTTGGTACGTGACGCTGCACGCTTATGAATCGCCCACACAAATTCACTCGCATCCTTCCCCCCCCAGGTGTGTCGCCTCTTGCACAGCGCACCTGCAACAGTTGACTGAAGAAGAAGATAGAGTGCAAAACATAGGTATGCATTTTCTGGTCCCTTGTCCCGTTCATCTGTCTGATCAACGACGAGCGCAGGCCCCGAGTGGCAACAGTTCCGATTCACGGTCGGCGCTCCTGATAAAGAGGCCAAGTTCAGAGAAGCCTTGGCGAAGGAAACTCTTGGATATTCTAACGCAAAGCGGTATCCCACTCTTTATGTAAGTATGCTTCTCGGGTGACGATGCACTTAATAATAATATGACGTGACAGGCATTCCATGGGTCGCCTGTCAAAAACTGGCATTCAGTAAGTCATCTAAGACTTGGTGGACGATATCACTGAGGGTGTTCTGTAGATCATACGACATGGACTGTGGTACAAGTCTATTGCGAATGGTCGATCTTTTGGACATGGCGAGTAGGCGATCGCATCATCCTTGGTTACTTTTTCTTATTTCTACTCCATTTAGGCGTCTACTTCGCACAGGACGGCATGACGTCGACCGGCTATGCCGCAGCCGGTACACAAGTTTGGGAGAATAGCGCGACGCGCCCCTCAGCTTGCGTAGCTCTCGCTGAGATTATAAATCTCCCGCATCAATTTACTTCATCGGCGCCGTATTACGTCGTCCAGCACACAGACTGGATCATGTGGTAAGCAGCACTGATAGCTTAAGCCCTAGTAAAGTCAGATTCTGAAAGAGCTGATCGGGTGCCCTTTTTATTTTATTTTAGTCGATATTTACTGGTCCTGAAAGTCGACGACCAAAACGTCATCATGCACTCTCCTGGGTATGGAGCTACCGCGAAGAAGGAGCTGCCAAAGGTTCCCTTTAAGGTACACGATTCATTGCGACGACCGCTCCTGCACAATGTGGCGGTCGAGATCCCGGAGCCTTCATACAAACTTGAGAAACTTCTGGCGCTCTGCAAGGAAACTTACGTGACACCTGAACTCGATGAGGAGGATAAGGCGGTATTTAACGCACCCATAGGAACATAGCTGCATAGATATTACATTCATCGGCAATATATTGTAGGTGACGATCATTGACGGAACATACTTATGCTATTAAAAAAGTAATTAACATACTAAAAATATCATCATCAACATTACGATAGGATTGATCGCAGACACGCCGCGACATTCTGTGCTGCAGCTTCTGTTTGTGAATTATCCCACGCCCTCATCATCGCCATCCACTTCTCAAACCATTCCCAGAAAGGCGTCGATAAATTTCCTCTGCTTCCGTACACTTCACTCCAAAGATCGTCCAGAAAGTCCTGCAGTTTGGACATGATCATCAAGAACGCGTCGCGCGGTTCTCGCGATTTCCGTCTGTCGTCGAATAATAATTGTTCGACCGTTGAGCGAAGAGGGCCGAGGGACCTTTCTACCGCGCTATGTACTAGGCGTCAGGACAGACCATCAGCACCCCCACGAGAACGAGCACGCACTTTGGATTACTCGTCTGCAGCACCCGCAATGCATCGCTGATCATCTTGATATCTTCGACGAGAGCATTGTATGCCTGACTAACGACCACGTTTTCTGTCTCCTTGGAATCCCACTGAGGTACGACATGGCTTATGTCGAAGATGTCGTTCAGAATCACGGACACGGCAGCCTGGGCTTGGGGTATGAGAGAATAGTAGATGGATTACTTGACACATACTTACCTCGGCAGCTTTCCGAGGGTTGCGTGAGCGACTCAAACCGACCGCCAAACTCGGCTGCATGTCTGAGAAAAAAAGAAAAAAACTCAGATACAGACCACGGTGACAGTGGTTTGTCCACTAGCCTGGAGGTACTGGATCGCCCGGAGAGAAATCATTGCGACTCAGAACCAACCGAGGCTTCGAACCGTCTGTCTTGCTTGACTTGGAAGAATGCGTTGCTGTTGCTGTCAAGGATATAGCCCTGAAAGGGATGTAGAGAGCGAGATTGACGTCCACGAACTCGAGCACTTCGTTTGTCGATGGGCGATTTTCGGGGATCGGCGACCAGCATCTCTGCATGAACTGCCATTGATCTCGCGTGATGGATTTATCTGAATCAGATGGTGATGCTGGGGCTACTCCTAGAAGTAATTCGACAAGTACGTCGCTGTCCCTCGTCAAGGCGGAATATGGTGGAGATCCAGAAAGTACCTGTATAGCTAGTTTGTCGGCAAGGGTGTTGTTTGTATGGGATGAAAAGACTTACGAGGAAAATGATAGTGCCTAGTGAATAAATATCGCTGAATGTACTTGGAAGAGAGACTTGTCCGCCGTTGGACGTTCTAAACAGTTCGGGAGCAGCATACCGTATGGCGCCGGATGTCGATAGGCGGAAGTAAGACATGCCTAGGACTTCTGGGACTAGCACGCAGAGGCCTGGGTCGGCTAGACTGGCTCTGCCGAAGCCATCTACCAACACATTATTCTTCAAACGTATCAGATTGATTGATTGATTGATTGATTGATTGATTTGCAAGTTTGATAGGGATGAAACTTACGCCAGACAAATTCCCGTGGACGATACCATGGGAATGTACTGGGAAGTACCATCAAGCTCACGTCAAGGGTGGGACAGAAACTGAAACGTACGGTAGTGAAGTCCTGAAACGATGTCTTCGAGCTGTTGTCGGGGATCTGAGTAAAGTGAGTAGAGAAGGGAAGTAATGGGACCTACGAGTTTGAATCTATCGTGTACAGTAAGGCTTTTGGGGGTCTGGGTCAAATAAGTCGGGAGGGATCCATTGTGTTTCCAAGGATAGACAATGGATACGATAGGGCCAAAGTCCATGACAACGCCGTATAATGGAAGGATGTTCTCGTGTTCAAGCTTCTTCCAGGCATGAATTTGTTGTGACAATCTCTATATACGATGGTTTATATCGATATTTGGGCTAAATTAAAACACCGGTACGTGCTTTATGCGTTCTGACGAGTTCACCATGGCTTGCACTCTCGATTCGGAACGTCTTGACTGCAACCTGCAGCCAGATTAGTTAGTGCCCGAGTCTCAAATAGACCCTGAACCTTGGTGGAACCAGTGTCTTTGAACCAAGTAGATTTCCAGACATCGGTGATGCCTCCAGATGTGGTGGGGACTCTAGCGTCAGGAACGACGTCGCCTGATAAGTCAGGCAAGACATGTTTGGCTGAACTAGAGTAGGTGTAGCGGCGTATGTTGGTGGATGACGACGGAGTAAGGAGAGGGGCTACCGGAGGAGCATGAAATATGAGACCAGCCATGGAGAAGCACTTTGGAGGGAGAAAGCCCGCAGCCTTTGTTGATATGAAGGAAAGTCATTGACCACGCAGGATGCACGATGTCGGAACATGGATGGCATTCGTGTGATGGGTTCTGTGATTGCCAAGACCGGGGTGATTGGGGTCTTGTCTGAGTTTTAATTTGAAATATTCGATGGAGTTGTTCGCCTCCATCTCATACCCTCCTCTAGTCATTCTTTTTGATAGTCCAGCAGATACGCTCTTTTCAAGGGGTTTTTATACCCAAACCCTGTAGGTCAACAAAACATATATCACTATGAACAAACGAGCCATGGCTCATGTCCGTGTGGGGCATGCTGGTGCGCCGCAGACACACCAAAAGCGTTCTTGTAAGCCAACAAAGTCCATTAAATCTGCGTGTCTGATCTCTTGCAGCGTGCACAACAGGTGGTTTCTATATCACTCCTTCTCAAGGCCAGACTCTTTCAGCTTCCGATTCATTCAACATCACATGGGACACTTCTTGTTTATCAAACACAGCAGCTGTTGATATCTACCTCATTGCTCCGGGTCTCAGCAGTAGCCGCATTCACGAGTGGCAAAATGTCAATTACGGCTATGGAAACTATCAGACAACCCTTCAACCCAAGTGGTGGAATGACTCCTCCACCGTCGATCTTCAACTTTCCATCGTTACATCTAACACACAACCATTCCTCAGTCCCTTCCCTGCCGGCCCAGTTTTTACTGCTACATATACTGCCCCCTCTGACGGCTCCACCCCAGCTAGCGCCGACCTCAGTTCTCCTGCCGGTGTCACTTATGTTGGAAACTTCTCTTCCAGCACATCTTCCTCAGGGGGCAAGATCGCTGCCGGCGTCCTCGTACCATTGCTTTTCATCGGATTAGCCATCGCCGCCTATTTCAAGTTAAATCGCGCCAAAACAAAGGAAAAGAGCAGACGCTTCAGCGAGGCTATCGACAAACGCATGTCTACAATCTCTACAGACTGGAAGTCTATCTCTGCTGCTGGAGCTCAGGCTGCCATTCGTCACAGTATGGCCATCTCAAGTGCAGGAAATCGCAACTCCGCATTTTCATTCGGTCCCATTCGTCCCTCCAGCACTGCTGCTGTCGAGGGCAATCCTTCTATCTCAGACAAGGTCAGCTTGGACGCGCCGAGTATGTCTCAACTACGTCCCAGCCTGCGTTCTGTCTCCTTGGGCGACCGCGTATCTCGCGTATCATTCGCTGCCGATGTTCGTCCATCACTCGAGTCTCGTCGCACTGTCGGAACTAGTCGTGCATTCCATACCGGTTTTGTCCCTCCTCTTCCTTCCAACGATGACAAGGACGATGCAGGAGATCTCTCTCCCACTCAGACCAAGGGTCCCTTCACTCTCACTCCAGACGATATTCGCGCCCGCATGTCCGGTGTCACGGCATCAGAGACGCGTGCTAGCATGGACGAGGTTTGGCCGTCCTTGAGCAGTGAGCATATTTTTACTGTTACCTTTATGCTCGGAAGTTAACTTCAAATTAGTGATGCGCACAGGAAATGAAACCACTGGAGACGATTACCTGCTGCCCCAAGAGCAGGGCGTTGATATGCCTCTTCCTCCCGTCCCTGCACATGCTGCTCCGGAACCAGTCATGAGTATGATGCCTATGCCTGACAGTGTTATGTCTCCAGACGAGATGCTCCGCGCCTACGCTGAGAGGAAGATGAAGTCCCCTCCCCCTGGTTCATTGACATTCCCAGTCCCAGCTGCGAGCTACAGCAGCAACGGCATGCGGACCCTGTACACCCCAAGTTCCCAGGAGGAGCACACCTACCCTGAGGAAGGAGGCTCTTATATTGGCACCGCTAATTGATCCTTCCGCGCCTCTTCGTCTGATAATGTAGAGTTAAGATAACGATGATGCTCCCTATGGTCCGGTTTTGGTTTCCTGACTCAGTCTGATGAACCTTTTGTACTTGTACAGTGTTACCTATTCCCTTTTTTTTCCCTGTTCCAAAGACCTTATGTGGGCTGGGTAATGCTGATCTATCCCTTGCGTACCACTTTTATACCCGCGTCATCACTCCTTATTTCTCAAGTTTACTCTTATCTCGTCACTAGTGTTGGTGATTAGGATTTTGTACTCGTTTTGTGGGCCGCGCCGCCGCTGGACTGGCAGACTTCTTGACTCCTGTCAGCCTGGAGCTCTATTGTTTTATTGATATCTATTCAATTTTTTCCAACCAATGTGCACTTGACAGGCCTAGGCTAGCCCTTTTGAGATGAAGTCATAAACCCCAGCTCCAACGGGTTTCAGATACGGACTGCACTGCTGGCCTCGATGTCCAATTGTTTCGGTATCAGCTGCACGGCCTTGGACTATTGTACTTTGGGCCTGGGAACATGTGCATGAGGTAAACATGAAAGAAGTTCGTCTCCTTTGAATGACCCACAATCACCTCCTAGATGACAAGCAGGCTGCCGAAACTAATCGCTTTCGATCTAGAGTAAGCTCATCCAAACTCGGTGTTTGCAAGCCATCCCACGTGAACTGACCACTGATCACACAGCTACACGCTCTGGGATTTCTGGATCGACACCCATGTATACCCTCCCCTGAAGCGCGATCCCACCTCGGGCAAAGTCATCGATAACCAGCGCAAGCCCCAGACGATCGACTTCTACAGAGATGTCCCGCAGATCCTGCATCGGCTGCAATCAGCCGGCGTGATGATCGCTGCCTGTTCGCGGACGGATGCGCCCCCCTTGTGAGTTTTTCGTCGGAACGACTTTTTTCTGCTGCTGCTGCTCCCGAGTCGTTCTTTTTTTTTCTTTTTTTCTTCTCTAATAAGAGCCCCCCTGACTGAAAAATCCAACTTGAATTAAGAGCTCGCGAAGCCTTGAATCTCATACTTGTACCCCCGCGCGCTGGCGATAATGACAATGACAATGACAATACCAGCGCAAAGCCGATACCCGCGATCAAGTTTTTTGATCAGCTAGAGATCTACCCGTCTTCTAAGATCAGGCATTTCAAGAAGCTGCATGAGAAGACGGGGATAGACTACGATGAGATGGTGAGTCGCGATGCGTTATTCTTTGCCATGCCATGCCATGGAGCGCACGCAGATAGTTGACGTGCCTTTTTTTTTTTGGCGGGTGGTGCAGCTGTTCTTTGACGACGAATGGAGGAATCAGGAAGTAGAGGAACTCGGTACGTAAACTTACGGACGAACGGGGTGTTTCAGTTGAAATTACTAACGTCAACTCCGTACCAGGCGTGACGTTCACGCTTGTCCCAAACGGTCTCAATGACCGGATTCTTGAAAAGGGGCTGCGGGATTGGAGAAAGAGGCGCCCTGCTCAAGTCGACGACGACGCAGTGTGACCTTGGTACTTCTTATCTGATAAAGTTTTTTTTTCGTTTCGTTTCGTTGTTTTTATTTTTGGTGTCGGGTCAACGTGCCGGCTCTATTCATTGGATGGATTTGTGGTGGGGTCTGGAAGCGTATTGGTATTGGGATGGACTGCCTATCTGAGTCAATCTCATCGACAAGGACGACGGGCGGTCCATGAAGAGGATCGTGATTACTTTTCTCCCCCTGCGATGAACTTAGATTTTGATATCTGTTGCCGGATGCTACAGCCTAGCAGATTATCAATTGAATACATAACACATACATCGCAGATTATGAGGCCCCTATTCGTGTTAAGGTTCATCGTGCTGGAACGCTGGTATTTGGGAGTACTGAGGATAAGATATTCATGTCGTCCGTCAGGGGTATCACGTTTTTTAAAGTGAGTCGAGTAGATAACATGTTATGATCCGGATCCATCGCTCAACAGTCTGAGCGAACAGAACCAAAATGGCGCGATCCCTACCACCTCTCAACGTAGATAACTCGGGCGAGAAGAATGGTCACAAGGGCACTTCCACCGAAATGAATACGAACCAATACGCAATGAGGTGAGCATATAAACGCCCCGTGATGCGATGCGATTGGTGGGGATGTAGAGGAGTGATTGAGAATGACGTTCGGTACGTGTACAAGCGTCTAACTATCGAGGAGCATCACAAGGGGTGAGCCGCCCCCTTGGGATTCGGAATGCAGATCAAAAGCTAACTTGTGATGAAATAGGAAAAGGCTTCGAGCTATCATGGCTCCAACGCACTGCTGACGATAAGAGGTAATGAGTTGGTTGGGAGGATAAGCTCTGCTGGCTTCATATCCGCAGTATCTTCCCTTCCAAGTGATCGCTATTGAAACACTAAACAAAAAGAGACCACGAGCGTAAATGACGCAAAAGCATCCTGAACGAGATGCACAGCTTGGAGATCTCGAAAGTTCCGGAAGGACGCATATGCACAATTGGCGATCCCCAGTATCGGTCTAGGAGAAACGATACGATCTCTGCCGAAGGTGAGGGCAGGGCTGCACGAGAGCTATAAAGGTTGCGTGCTTGGTGCTCCCATCGACAACTGCAACCACAACCAACCCACCTTTCACTCGCACTTGTTTTTCTCGAGAAAATCACATATAATGGCCGCTGCGAGAAAAGTTGTCAAGACTGGTATGCCTGCCGTCGCCTCGTCGAGATCGTGTCTGACAGGGTTCTTATTGATCTATTTGGCGATTTTTGATTATGTCGCTGCGATCATCGCTGATGTGTAGGTGCTCCCACCACCAGTCCACCACCCCCAACTGCTGGCAAGGGTGCCCCCGCACCGGTGCGCGATCTGTGCAACTTGAATGACGATTGATACTGATATATCTGGTCGGTCGTTCTTCAACAGAGTAAAGGCGCGACCACCAAGCCTCCTGCCGTAGCCGCAGAGGCACCTGCCGCCAAGGCAAAGGGCAAGGTCCCGAAGAAGAAGTAAACCTCGTGTACTTTTGCGGTTAGAAGCAGCGGGACCACTTGTAATACTAGACTGAGCGCTCCGGCATGACCATATTATGTACACCTGCGCAGCGCGTTTGAGACGTATATGTGAAATTATGCTGTAACATAAATGCTCTTCATAGTGTGGTAAGGTTTGAATTTCGAGTGGGTCCTTGCCATTTTGAAGGTGTGATAGGTAGGCCTCTGCAGCATTAACCT
Source organism: Rhizopogon vinicolor AM-OR11-026 (assembly GCA_001658105.1). Taxonomy (NCBI): domain Eukaryota; kingdom Fungi; phylum Basidiomycota; class Agaricomycetes; order Boletales; family Rhizopogonaceae; genus Rhizopogon; species Rhizopogon vinicolor. Next base: position 9,508 of record KV448793.1, read on the forward strand.
AGCTAGGAGTTATGACTGTTGCCGAAGAAGGGAATGATGTATGGCTGAATGAGTGCCGGGGAAGGCCGCACGAGCGTCGGGGATTGAATGCCGACAACAGCTGCTGCACCGCTCTCGACGACCAATAGTGATCTAGCTTCCTCTTCTACTCGCCCGGTAATCGAAGGGGAGGTTAGCTAGAACAAAGTTGTAAGAGAACCCTAGCCGCTACATGTGGTGCATGCCGCAAGTAAGTGACGAGGCGCAGTACTTCAGAGAGTCAGAGCACATTAAACACACTCGTAGACCGAAATTTCTGAAACATGCCGATAATATGTTTTTTTTTGATCCCGCGAGGCAATATCTTGCTTACCATCCAAGCAGCCTGTAGATCAATATGAATCAACGACTTATGGACTTAGGGAAACAAATACTTACTACCACAAGCGCACAGCAGCATACGGCACTAAGCGGTAGAGATTTATCAATACACAAACTTCTATATAGATGTGTACAAATACGTATCTTCGTGACGGGGAATTTACACATCATGTACTATTTTGCTGTCGTGACAACCGAAAGCAAACTTTGTCTGGCGGGCATGGTATGAAGAGTGTGGTACGAATCAATCATGTTATGGTGCCGCAAATTACACCTTTTTTTCAGCGCTTTCGGGGAGTTTGGCGGATAACATCAGAGAGAAGACGCTCATAGTCACAAGGACGACATAGACGGCGTAACCACCCAAGAGTTTATGCTGAAGTGAGTAAGCAAACATCGAGGTGGACGCGGCAGGCCCAAAAGTTCGAACAATGGATGCTGCCGTTTGCGCAAGACCATTGGTCGCTCCCAATGATCGCTTGTTTGGAGCCGCTGCAGTGATATGGATCAAGATAGAACCTACAAATCAAATTAGTTAAAGTAGCGCAAGGACCACACATAATCCAGCTCACTGAACGCCATATGCATTAAAACAGTTAGTATCAGCGAAAACGTGAGTAACGAGTAGACAAGCCAGTTGATTCCATATTGGCGCGCAATGATGTTGGTGATCGGAGGAAGAGAAAAGATAGGAATAAAACACGCGATGCTAAATTGAAAAGCGGACTTGGGCCCGTATCTGTGTACCAGCGGTGCGAAAATAATTGTTTGCAAGACACCGTTAACAATGCCGAAAGATCCCATCCAGAAGCCAATAGTAACAGGATCAAATCCGAGACCTCCTAGTTCGATCGGCGTGGAATAAAAGAGGGGCTGAAGGGTCAACATGGCAGTGTCTAGTGTGGCCATGCAGGCATTGTTGGCAACAGGGATCAGTACCGATGGCACGAAGAGCGACCGCATTGGCACGGGTGCGTCCTCGACAGCATTCTCGGGGACGTCGAGAGCTTCGTCATTAAGAGCCGTGGATTTGTCTTGCGTCCGCTTTCTGGGAAGGGTCTAGAAAGTCATCAGTCAAAGGTGTTGCTGTGGACTGTTTCTGCTCACCTCATTTAGGAATAAGAAAATCGCCAGGAAACAGATCATCGTACATGCTGCAGCGGCGGCGCTGGGCAGGAAGTATGGGAACTGCGACCAGAATTTGCCACGGAAAACGTTAGGGAAACGATGTTCAGGGTGCTCTAGCGTTCCACCAATTACAGGACTATTGAGAAGTAGACCTTAGTCTCTGCATAGAATGCGAGTCAAGGGTACATACCCCAAAGTGGCACCTATGGACCATGCCATAGGCATTAGTGCAACACCTTGCGCTATGTTGGTTGAGTCGGTGAGTTCGCCCATCATGATGCTCTTCATGACTTTAATGTTGCCATTCAAGGCGCCCGCGATGCAGCGACTGTACTCATTCAGAATAGCGACGTTAATAGTAAAAGTTTCTCCTGACCTCAAAGCCAGCGCCCAAAACGTCCTGGATAACCCAAAGCAAAGCATTGATAGACATAAACCGAAGATCCCTACCAATAGAACAGGTTTACGCCCAATACGGTCTGAAGTACGACTCCAGTACAGGATTGTCAGTGCCTGTGTGGAAAAAAAGAGAGACTCCTATTAGAGGAATGAATAAGTTGGTTACATACAGAGATCTGGCACTCCGGGCCATGCGGCAGAACTTACGATCAGGCCTGCGTAATACCCTGGTTGTTGAAGGAACCTTTGAATGTCGTTCCGTGTAATAATGTGACCAACTCACCAACTTTCCGCTCGTCGCCGCCAGTGATGTCCAACTCACGGATAAGCTATGTGTAGCAATGAATAAAGTGGGATTTTGACATGTCAAAGATACCCACCTGGTTTATGTACGGATATACATATCGCATCACAATTGACTCGATCAGTAGCGCGAGTAACACTATAGAGATCTGAAGCTTTGGCAAGGGAGTGGGCTTCTTCTGGCCTTGCTGTCCGGCATCGAGTAGAGGAGTATGCTCATTGACATTGGTACCGTCTGATGGTGCTGCAGAAGAAGACATCATCAGTGACCAATAAGCATGCGGACGAGAGCTCAAATATTTATAGTCCAGGTAGGCGTAAATTTGGGTCGTAATTGAATCACTCACAAACCCAACTCTGGAATTCCATTGCGTACCGACTTATTATGTACAATTACATCCACCGTTACCATAAGCTTACATAGTACACGGCAAACCACACAATTTGTAAACCGAATATAACGCGAAAAGGATAACTAAAGTGGCAGGGCCCCGTTCAACTCAATGGCGAAGTAGTGTTAAGCGCTCGGCTGAAATCAAACTCAGCTCAATGAGCAGTTTGAACTTTCAGATCCGGGCCGGCCTATTCATGAGGGCATATGGATTATTATACAGTTGCGGACACACCAATTTTGGTAGCCACTCGAGGTGATTTTTTGGCGTCAAACTAAGACCAGATCTGAACTCAGGGAGTGAACATACGTCTAAAAACAGTGGTCCGAAGCCTTTCCCACGACATTTTTGGCCCGCCAAATTTTTTGGGCATTTGAACAACGTTGTGTACCCCTTTTAGGGATCGCTATGATTAATATACTATGACAACACTGCCTCAATCGCCATCATAGCACGCTGTGAAACCTGTCGGCGCTGTTTCTGCTTCCGTACGGCCCATTCTGCAGCTTTCCCAGTCAAACCCAACCTGTATGCACTCATAAAACGATATGAACGGTTGATAAAACGGCGGATAACCTCAACTGGACAAGAATCAAGAACTTCCACGGCAGCTTTCTTTGCCGCTGTGAAGTTGGCTTTCATGATTTGTCGATAACGGTATTTGCACCAGCCCCAATACTGATGATATTAAAATGAGCATATAGGTAAGTTTACAGCTGTATAAACACACCATTTCAATTGGGTTGAGCTCGCAGTGAAATTTTGGCAAAAAGATGCACTCATGACCTGTGTCTTTGATGAGTTGTTCAAGCATGGACAGCTGGCATCGAAAATTATCCTGCTGACTTAAAAGTCGAGCCATGCAGCACCCTGTGCTCTCGAAAGGACATATTGGGGTACATTTTGCTCGTAAACCCTGAATATCAAAAACACGCTCTTCAAGCACTGTCGTCAGCCCCTTCGGCTCCCCAAGTCATCCTCCTCTGACACCAGTAGATATTCTTGTTCAAAATTGATCTTCAACCCATCCAAAACAACAGAGGTCTGCTTATCTGCTTCAGAATTTGATGGGGACTGGTCTGATCTCTGATTCTGAGACATGTCGTCACTTGCAGTGGTTGTGAATGAAGCTACTGATACAGAGGATTGTTGTCGGCATTGCTTATGCAGGCCAGAAGTCTTTTGTTTCTTCGGTGGGCGTCCACGCGGCATCAAGGCAGTGAGATACTTGGGTAACACATTACATTGACTGATTTTTTTCCCAGTCACCACTAGTCTAACCTTTTTTT
>KV448794.1:0-13351 GCA_001658105.1 Rhizopogon vinicolor AM-OR11-026
TTGAGATTCATGGATGCCTATAGAAAGGGTCTCGATGGCAAGCAGGCAGTATGGGCGTCAAATAAATACCACGGTCATCGAGTATTGCCTGAATCAATAATGAGATTTGACAGAGGCAGGTTTGGGTTCTCAAACAAATGAACTGTATTTGGAACATAGCTCGAAGACACTACATACACTAATTAATACAATGGTATGACTCCATCTTCCTCTGTTGCGCTGGGCAGGTGCAACGAGCAATGCGAAGTCACAATATATCACAGGGCGTCACAAAAATGTCACGTCATGTGATGTCGATGGGTTTGGATGAGGTCTATCTTACTAGCACGGGTATAGGTAATATGAACATAGACAAGTCCATTAACGTCCAAAACTTCTCCTCATTATAGCGCGAATGCTGGTGAGCAAGAGATTGACTACAAATCCAAGGGGCAAGATTCACTTCTGCCAGGTTAGGAAAGAGGTCGTTGAGGACAACAGCCACGACCAATGGACAGTCGATCAATGAGTTACCGAGGATGAGATCATGCAGTTTGACATTACGAATTCCATTTCCAGGAGAATTGAGGTGTATGCCATCAAGCTGTGTGGTATCGATGACAAGAGACAAGTGTACCAGTCCAGTGCAAAGACTAAGCAATTTGACTAGTCCATGAAAGGTCGGCAGTGTAGTGCCGGCGGCGTGGTCGCTGTAACAGCAGAGTCTGAGGGTTTCGAGCTGAGGCCATGTCTGTACCAGGTTGCATAGGTCATCATCGGAGATTTAAATAATGCATGCGTTCTCGATATTGAGTTGGGTTAAATTGCCAAAAAGGCGAAGTGGGGCGAGGGAGATTAGTGGTGTAGGAACGGCAATGTAAATGTAATGCCGGAGTGTTACAGCCTCCAGAGCCCCAGCATCACATTTCTCTCGGAGTATGGAGCAGGATCGAAGCATATGACCGGGCTGCTGTGCTGACAGGGGTCCAAAGGGAATTGCAAAGACGACTGTAACATGTTTACTTCGGATTGTCCGAAGAGCTTGAGAAGTTCGTAATGTCGTCCATACTGCGACATTGAAGGTCCAAGGTCAATTGGCAACTCCGTGCGTCGGTGTGGATATTCTCCAACGTAAAGCCAAGGTGTCTTCAGCGACTGTAGCCACATGACGCGCACCATCTCTTGATCTCCCAGCTCGCCCAGAGACAAAGATGGTGGAGCTGAGAGATCATACGTGTCAGGGCGGGTGCAATTCGATGATCAGCCATCCTCCAGTCGCTCATTTGAGCTCGAAAGGAAGTGAGATTAGGACACTTCCGAAAAGTCGATAGGAGGAGCATGAGATTCGAGGTCGGCCGTATGTCCAAAGACTCAAGAGAGGGTACGAATGCCACACGCAAGAAATCAAGGGCGTAGGGAGTATAATCGACATGCCATGTTAACCTTCGAAGGTTTGGAAACACGGACTCGGATGGGAAAGGATAGGACAATATTAGTAGACCAAGTTGTTCAATGACAAGTGGTACCACATTCTCAGATTGTGTGATCGAGTGCACACGGGACGTGTATTTACGAAAAATGGCCAAAGCCTCAGCCTGAAGGGGGTCGATTGGTTCCTGTACAAATTTACCGAGTCAGAAGTCACGCGAATGCGACATGCTTTCTCCTTCTTGCGGACTGCTGTTCCAAAGATGCGTCGGTAGACAGTGGATGAATGGCATTACGGAGGATAAATCTCTCCATAGAGCATCGAGTGCTGAAACTTGAAGGGCGCGGCACGTCGATGCCAGGTGAGACAGTGAGACAGTATCTGTGCCAGGCGATCTCGTACACAATTTCGGCAATGTAGAGAGCTCCGAGCTCGTAGACAGCGCAAGTGACTGAGAGCTGAGTGACCGCAACGCCGGAAGTGACGCCACGGCGGTCTGGTAGAATTCATATGAAAAGGCGGCGGAGTTTATTGGAGGCGAGCAGCGCAGACAATTATAATTTACAAGAAGAATGATTGTCGTTTGGGGAACAATGATGTTATTGTGGCGGAAGTATTTGTACGTGCTTGTACTCACATACCGGAGTAAATTGATATGATCTACATTTGAACTTTCAAGAACTCACTTGAACTTGTCCCGTCCCGTCGTCCTCCGCGAAATCCATCCAAAACACACACCTCCCACCACCAGCGATACCTCATCAACCTGCTTTTAACCACCCATTTTCACTTATCTTTATATCAACCCCCTTCCTATTTCTAACATGTCCTTCCCCGATGTCGCCGCTGAATCACTCAGACCAATTCTTCTTCGCTCTAGTACACCAGGTATTTCCTTTTCTCTTCTGTCAGTTCACCAGCTTATTCCTTTTCTTCCTTGCTCTGTAGCTCCCAATGAGAAAGGTGAGCCATTCTCTCATCAATAATCATCCCACACCTCATACCATCCTGTCCCGCAGTACTGCTATATCTCGAGGGGATGCAAAGAGAGTCCATGGGTTTCGGTTCACCTACTTCTACCGTCATTCGCAATGGCCTCCCATCTGCAAGGCGTAGCGCCTTTGGCATCGATGACGAACTAGATTCGAACGTTCAGGATGGTCGAAAGACCGAATCCGCCCGGTCTGCCATGGTGAGTGTTCATCACTTCAAAATATCTGCATTGTCTGCCATTCCCATGGTGTTAATCGACGTTCTCTCAGCATGAACCTAGTCCTCAGGATCCCCCCGGTCCGCGTTATGAGTCATTTGACTCTGGCCCTTCGTTTGGCAACAAAGGTCCTTTGCCTGACTTTGCGCCTAGTACCGGTGCACCTCATTGGTGTGGATGGGAGGTATGTCTCCCACACGCTCATGTACTAGCGTTGTACTAATTTACGCCCAGTCTTCAGTGGCGGGCCCCACAAGAGTACCCCTTCCAATGTCCGTCACATCGCCCACCACCTTCAATATTAACATCGAACCTCCATCTACTCCCAGCGGTTCCAAGTCACGCAAGTCAGTTTCCCAAGGGGGTGCGCCTTCCAAATCACACAAGTCAGTTGCTTCAGGAGTGGAGAGTGAGTCACGGGAGACAGTTCGTGGTGTACGTCTTTTCAGTGTCATCGATCGTGAAAGTATCTGATGGAGTCACAGCACCATAATACTCCAAGCAAGGCGCCCACAACGCGCAGCGCAGCGCCCGAAGAAGCTCCAACGTCTCCTCGCCAGTCACGAACCGGATCAAGATCACAGGTCCCTACTGATTACCCTCCTTTACCGCCCAGCACATTGCTTAGCCCGCCAGGCCGAGCGAGCCAACTTCCTCTCTCTCCGCGATCGCACCACCGTGCACCAAGCGTATCGCCATCTGATTCTCCCAGTCAAGCCCCTTTCAAGGCTGCTAAGAAGGCTGAAAGGGAACGAGAACTGAGGGAAAGGGAAAGGGAAAAGATGCGCTCAGTTGTCAGTGGTGGTGGCATGAGTGATGTTGATGGCGCAGCATCAAAACGTGGAGGTCCAATAGGCGCTGCAGGCGGCCCAATGTCACCCTCACATCATAACCGCCCATTCTCCCCATACCGTCATGCTGCAACCCAAGAAGACTTACTCTTTTTAGCATCGGCTGCGCAAGTTCAGAAGCAGGCATCTTCACAGTTGAATGCCTTATCTCAGTTGAACGTGAACACATCTCAGCTCAATGGAGGGGGAGGCGGTAGCAAGCTATCTCATGTCTCGCACCATTCTCATCACACTCATCAATCCCATGTCTCCCACCAGTCCCACCATTCACATCACACTCATCAATCACAATCTCGCGCTCGCTCGCTGTCGAACGTAGAGGACGACGGAGGAGCAACGCCCACACCCTCCCGTCCGCATTCTCCGTCGTTCTCCCTGGACCCGGCTGAGGAAGAGCTCGTCGCAAAGGCACTGGCAGCTCGTGGCGCTGGCAATCGCACCTCTTATGCCCCTAGTACTCTCGAACCAGAAATCGTCAACTCTCACTTCCACGATATGGACCTTTGCATTCTGCTTCATCAAATGGACGATAACACTACCCATGAGGTGGTGAAGAAGGCGCTACGGAAAGCGTTGAGGCAGCGTGTGAAGAAGCTCGGCATGAAATTTGACCAAGAAGTACTTTCGACTGATCTCCTTGTATGCTATATGACTTACATTCTGGTAGTCCATCCGACAGTACAGGAAGTCGTTCCACAATCATGATCCTAGTGTCCATTTGGATGCGGATTTTGAGCCTCCAAACGTAGTAAGTCGCTCGAGTTGTTTACGTTCTTCAGTCTGACAAGTCTGGTACAGCATGAGCCACCTGAATGGGCCAAAGAACTTATGAATGGGATGATAAGAGTCCAAGAGCGTCTAGAAACTCTCAGCCCTCAAGCAATGAGTGCTGCCATGCCAGCTCGTAGCCAGCAATCCTACGCCGAGTCTGCTGCCTCTCGAGAGCAATACCAACAAGAGACGGAATATTCAGAAAACATGGATCAGTACGGTCAGACTCCGCGCACCCAAACCGTGAATATCAACACGCAGCCGACTGGAACGATTCCAGAGTCAATGTATCAAGGTGGAGAAACTCCCGTTATGGGTACGTTTTCTGGTTACGCGGCCGAGATGGGTGTACTGATGAATGTAGATGAAGAGACTGACCTCTATGCCGATCACACTGAGATTGAGCAGCGGTTCGGCGCAGCTACGATCACTGAGACACGAGGCATGAGCGAGTTTATGAGTGGCGATCGAGACGATTCGCCAGGTCAGCAGTTCTTGGAAGAGGAGCTGTACAAACTGCGTGTCAAGCCTGGAGGAAGTCAGTCGGCTATTACGCACAAGACATGGGAAGTTGCGAGAGATGATCAGGACGAGTTTGAGGAGGGTCACGGGGCGTTCACTGAATCTGGTCTACCTGAAATCCCTGACTCTGAGCGCCGTCAACCGTCCCCACCTCTGCCGCCAATTCCAGGACAAGAGATCAGTCGACGCGAGATGGTGCCTTCTCAGAATTCACAAGTTTGGAATCACGGCAATGACTATGGCGACTCAAGTCCCCCACCGTGGCAGCGGATCCACCAGCGCCTCCTCAGTTGGGCTATTATTTGGCCGATGAGTGAAATTGATGGAGCGCTCAATAGCACAACTCGAGGGCAGCAGGTGGACGAGGTTGCGCTAAGTATTTGGTCGACGCAGACGTACAAGCGATATGTGAGGAGCCGTATGACGGATTCGCCGGGCGGACGAGTGGATAGGCTCTTCGTTCCTCCGAACATGGCGGATGCCATCAGCACTGCTGTTTTCAATGGCCGGCACGGCGATGCATGTGGGATGCTGAGAGACCTTTGGGCACCTTTTGGCTTTGAGGGTGCTCCGAGATTGATCGTTGTGCTCGCGAAACATCGGTCGGATGCAAATCATTGGGTCGTCCACAGGTCAATTCATTTTTATTTCTGTTGCGAAAGGGTTATTAATCTCTTTTTTAGGTTCTCACTCCCTGATGGCGCACTCACGACATATGACTCGTATCCTGAGCGGACTCTTCCTGATGGACGGGTGAGTGTCCTGATGTATTTTAATGCTGAGCGTGTGCTAAAGTTCGTTCACAGCCTCTTGGTTGGTGGTTTGCAATCCGAGTAGCATGGCCCGGTGCCATTTACGCAAATCCGGATCACCTGATGCAAAAGATGGTTCGCCTCCACCGTCCCCTGCAGCTCAACATCGACAACTCGGTCGCTGCGGCGGGGATCTGGCGAAACGTGCTCATGGGCTCTCGTGCAGAACGCAGTCTCGATCTGGAGCGTCTTCGGGATCTGATTAATACGGAAGTGAAGAATTTGAGGCAACGAAAGCAGCAGGGAAAGCTGTCGATTAGCTCGCCGAAAGCGAACTGGGAGGATGCTTAGTTATGCTATGTATATACTTACCCATGTATGGACCATGTGATCTAGCTCTTTTGTTTGGTTAGACTGTTGTTGGTGATATGCTACATTCAAATTTTCACGGTGATCGTAAAGTATCTCATAAGCCTGCAGTGTGAATGGGTCATGCCCTCGCTATAGCAGGTAATGTGTAGGATTCAGAAGGTCCCCCCGAGGTTAATTTACGCCGATTGGATTGCGTGCATGATCTACACGACCCCCGATGGCATACCCGTCACGCCTAAGAGACGACCGTAAATAGCATTAGGCCCGGGGCGTTGTGAATGTTTTCTTGACCTGGCCTCAGATGGTCATACATAGATGCATCTTCGAACGGGACATACATTCAAAGACAAACGCATACAAACGAGCATGTCTTGTTCACGGCCTACAAAACAATTCAATGATCATACAGATCATGAGAGCAAAGCCTCATACGTGATATGGATCAGAGGCTCATGATGGTCTCAGTCAATGCCTTGACATGATCTATTTCATCTCGAGGCTGATTAGAGTGTTTTGTAGGTCTTCCGATCGCCTTGAAAAATATGAATATAAATATGATCGTTAGCATTGCAAAGATCCAACCTTGCTCCGCATGATTTCGACCATGAAAGCTGAAGAACGAAGGCTTCTTCAACCTGCATGGTCGATTATGGGAGACTAGTTTTCAACGCACCTCATACAGTGTTTGAGCGTTCAGATCGAGAACGTGTCTGGCTTGATCTGCCTGCTCCCTGGATCGTTGCTTGTGCTTCTTCTTGGAAGAAGATTTTGCTACATTTCTGCGTTCTTCTTGGGAGGCAAACGCTGCGCGTTTATGTGATGTTTTGCTAGCCTTGCCCATACAGTACTAATATACGGTGCTATCGTGATTCGTGAACGAAGAACCAGTTTTATCGCTTACGTCAGTGTTCTCCTCTCATTTTACCGGCACCGCTCGCAGCAAGCGCTAGGTTGTTGCTAGGTTGCTCTCTCCCAGCCTACTCATTGCGAGAAATTCACCATTACTTCTGCTTCCCTTGTGATCCTAAGTCTGGCTTAGAAGTTCCATCGTATTGTGAACCTTGAGACTGTCCTGGATTATCTCGTCCTCAAATTGGACCCAGAACCAGAGACCCCAGGGCAAGCGAAGTCATGGCAGACTCGCCAACATTGAGCGTTACACTTCTTGGTGCAGGTCAAGAGGTGGGAAGATCATGCTGCGTCCTGCAGTACAGGGGAAAAACCATCGTCTGTGACACGGGAGTGCACCCTGCGTACAATGGAATGGCCTCACTGCCATTCGTTGATGAACTTGATTGGAGCACCGTGGATGCGATTTTGATCACCCAGTACGCGCACATTTCAGAAATTTGATTTGACGACTCAATTCGATCTTCAGCTTAGCTTTCACCTCGATCATGCTGCTGCTCTGACCTATATCATGGAAAAGGCAGGCTATGCTATGTTTTCTCACCAAGAACCTTAGTATTAACGTTATAATAGACCAACTTTAGGGATGGGAAGGGCAAGGTGTACATGACGCATCCTACAAAAGCTGTGCATAAGTTCATGATGCAGGATTTCGTTCGAATGAGGTAGGCTTGGAGCACTGGTGGATGTTGACTACTGAATCAATAAACACTGGCAGTTCATCGTCTTCTGATGCTCTGTTCACTCCCCTTGAAATGTCCATGTCGCTGTCGTCAATTATCCCGGTCTCTGCCCATCAGTTGATAACACCTTGTCCTGGTGTTTCGTTCACTCCTTATCACGCGGGCCATGTATTGGGTGCATGTATGTTTCTCATTGATATAGCCGGCCTCAAAATCTTGTACACAGGCGACTATTCTCGCGAAGAAGACCGCCATCTTGTCAAAGCAGAAGTTCCACCGGTGCGGCCGGACGTGCTCATTGTCGAAAGCACATACGGCGTGCAGAGCTTGGAAGGTCGCGATGAGAAGGAACTGCGTTTTACAAGTCTCGTTCACTCAATTATCAGGCGTGGAGGACACGTACTTCTACCCACTTTTGCTCTTGGACGTGCTCAGGAACTGCTCCTTATCCTGGATGAATATTGGAAGAAGCATCCAGACCTGCATAACGTGCCTGTTTATTATGCGTCTAATCTGGCGCGGAAATGCATGGCTGTATATCAGACGTACATACATACAATGAATTCGAACATTCGCTCAAGGTTTGCAAAGCGAGACAACCCGTTTGTCTTCAAGTGCGTTACCTATCGCGCCCTCGGAGGTTATTCTGACAGACCCTGTCTAGGCATATCTCCAATCTTTCTCAGCCACGCGGTTGGGAACGAAAAATTGCGGAAGGCCCGCCATGCGTCGTGTTAGCAAGTCCAGGTTTTCTTCAATCTGGGCCTAGTCGTGAATTGCTCGAGCTCTGGGCACCCGACTCTCGAAATGGACTCATTATCACCGGATACTCTATCGAAGGAACACTGGCTCGGGTGAGTGGCATGTCTTACTTGTAGAGTTAAATCCTGTTGCAGCACTAGTTGTGCGTCTCAGGCAAATTTATTGGCCGTCACTTCGTCCTTGTGTGGGCAAGATTCTGACTCTTTCTTTTAATTCAGGATATCATGACTGAACCAGATGAGATCACTGGACTGAAGGGCAACACTATTCCACGGAAACTCTCCGTCGATTATCTTTCTTTCAGCGCGCACGTAGACTACGCTCAGAACTCGGAATTCATTGAGCTGGTGAAAGCTCAGCATGTGGTAAGTCCCCGTAAATATCCGACGTCACCCTACTCAAGACGCGCTACCAAAGGTGTTAGTCCACGGCGAGCAAACCGCTATGGGGCGTCTCAAAGCGGCGATGACCGCAAGATTCAAGGATCGCGATGAGGACGTGAAGATTCATACTCCTCGTAACCTTGAGACTCTCGAATTGTCCTTCCGTGGTGAACGTGTAGCGAAGGTCTCGAGGTTTAATATTAAATCACACAGATTAATTGACGCGATTGCATCTAGGCGATAGGTACTCTGGCTAATAAGGCACCTCAAGAAAACGACGTCATTTCTGGATTGCTTGTTTCCAAGGATTATTCATACACTCTCCTCGATCCGCGTGATTTGAAAGACTTTGCTGGGTTGTCAACATGTACTGTTACTCAACGACAGAAACTAGTCCTTGGTGTGGGCTGGGATCTTGTGAGGTGGCATCTGGAAGGAATGTACGGTAGTGTTGAAGAGGGTTTGGACAAAGATGGCGTGAAGACGATAAGGGTAAGAAGATTTGTTTCACAGTAGTAAGAAATTTATTTACTGATGCTTTGACAGGTTATGGGTGCTGTCGATGTGAAACATAATGCAGAACACGAACTCACGCTTGAATGGGACTCAACCGCCAGTAATGACATGATCGCCGATTCGGTTTTGGCTCTCATTACGGGGATCGACAAAAGTCCTGCCTCTGTAAAACGTGGGTGATATCTTGCACTACTTGTTGTGGGTGTTGATGACCTTCTGTTCAGTGACCTCATCGCAGCATTCACATACTCACCACCCTCACGCGGACTCTCATGAAGGTGATCCATCGATCACTAGAATCCAGCGCATTGTATGGTTCCTGGAGGCTCATTTCGGTGATGTCGAGTTGCACATGCCTGAAGTAGGTGGAGAACAAGAACAAGGCGAAAACAACGAGCCAGCGTTGATTGTGCGAATGGATGACTCTGGAGAAACTGACGCCCACATAAACCTTGTGACCTTGGTACGTACAGACGTTGGCGTTTCATTGTCCTGCTCAATTGATTATCTTGGTAGGTGGTGTCGTGTCCAAGCGAGACTGTCCGTAAGCGTGTTGAGGCAGTGCTGGACATGGCCATCACGACGGTGAGCTCCCTTACGGAGTCATTTATCACTGGCGTCAGTATGGCTCCCGAAGACGCGGACCCGAAGCAAGAAAAATCGACCTCGCCAGATGGTCACGCGAATACTGAAACCACAGAAGATAAAATCACTGTTGCTGAAGCTGATGTCGCTTCATGATGAATGTAATCTTGGATTTATCGACTGTTGTGTCCAGTTGTGTCTTCCTTCAATTTATGTAGTGTTGAATATATTTATTCCATGATGAGATATGTACGCGCTCCTGAGCAGCAATCGAAGTCACGCCAGATCCCGCGTGGGGGGCTGAAGCTTGATATTAAGGATCCAGCGCAAATTACGAGCTCACGCTGCAAAGTAAAACACATGGCCCAGGTTTTATTAACAGGGTGAAACAGACACGGTCCGGACCTGAGTCACGGAAGTGTTTTACAGCAATCCAAACTGCAATTGGGAAAAGAGCTAGGAGAGGTCCAACTAAGTAGCAGACGTGATGAATTTCGTAGGTGCAGGTAGGTGCGCAAGGTTCGTAATTCCACATAATATAGATGCCGGGGAGTGTTATCTGGTTTCGTCCTGTGAGCCTGATGCAGTCAATCGAGCCTTTCATCCATAATTAAAACTTCTTCGTTGACAGATGCAACTTGGTTTCATATTAATTATGGCTATTACTCTGTGGGCAATCTAGACAGAGAAGCATCTTCCTGGGATCTGGATCGCTGATACACATGACAATCGGGGAAGAGTTGTCCGAGATTCTGGAGAAGTAGTTTCTGATGTTCTCCTCGAGCTCGAGAGATTGACTTTGCCAGGTCAGGAATTCCATCACTGACATCAGCTGATATCATGCCATGGTCATCCTGAAACAGGGTGATCTGTGTCAACAAAATTTACCGGATAATGGTCTGATATTTGATCAATAATTCAAGAATCCACACACTCTCCCTCGCGATGTGGCTCTTTGCAGTGGTGTAGGTGTTTAGCTGTGTTTAGCATGTCTACTAAAACTAGAAAGGGATTCTTGATCGATTGATCGGCAAACATTGTTTGGTTATGAATTTGCAAAGTCACGGTACTCGGAGTGTCGTTTCGAACAGCTAGTTTGCAAAGCCAAGCCTACTTGTGCACACTGCAGACTCCAAGACCAGAGGTCGCTCTGGTCGCTGCTGCTGCGAGAATTTACCATTAGCAAGTGAGTAAGGAACTTCGTCTCAGCTCTTTGTCTCAGCTTCGAGAATCTGCTTTCGGCCCTGCACTTCGTGTTACGAATGGCGAGAGGCACATGGATCAATTGGAGTTAGACTCTTTGTGCCACGAGAAGCAAAATTAGTCATTCGACGCCTTCAACTTGAACCTCGTTCAAATTTTGGGTGACTTCAAGCTCAATATATCGTACATGAGGCTTATCAGCTAAGTAGCAGCCTTTCTTACCGTATCCAAGGTGAGATCGTTACGCACCTTAGGCTGTTAGCACTTCTGGCACATGATTGTTGCGCTGTGATCTCGTAGGCTGCAGAGTACCTGCGTTCAGTTTGACATGACTTTCCATTTTCTTCGCCCTCGACCGGGAATAAATATCCCCAAGCTAATACAGAAGTGGTGACTGTCTTCCTTCTGTTAGATTTTGCCTACAAGAGACTAGGTTGTTTTGAAGTACGTACTCCCTTTTCAACCTGCCCTCAGTTTGACGTGAATTTCCGTCCTGCCCTCGACCGGGAATCAATCCCCAAGACTTCTGACATCGGTCATTTCCCTAAATACAGAATTTTCCTTCTGTTAAAATACGCCTACAGGAGACTAGGTTGTTTCAGAAGTACGTACCCCCTTTTTACCTGCACTTAGTTTGACATGATTTTATGTTTTGTTTACCTCGACCAAAAACCAATATCCCAAAGACTTCCGATATATTTTCCCCCCTAATACAGAAGGCACGACTTTCTTCCTTCTGTTAGGATCTATCTACCTACAGAGACTAGGTTGTTTCAGAAGTACGTACCCCCCCTTTTTTACATGTGCTCAGCTTGACATGATCTTCCGTTCTGTTTTCCCTCGACCGAAAATTAATATCCCCAAGTCCGATATCGGGTTTTCCCCTAATACAGAAGGAATGGATTGTCTGCCTATAGCAGACTGGGTTGTTTCCGAAGTACGTACCCTTTTTTCTTGTCTAGGAATGCGACTCCAGTATAGGACATGAAACAGCAATCAAATTCCTGAAGAGCAAGTCTGGTGTGATGTAAAGCATGTCTCCAGGTATATAAGTCCTGGAGAATTAAGGTATGCTAGTAGAGCTCCATTTCACTGACGTCTCATCTTCGCTCACTTAATATCTTCTTTGACTGTCGATATGTATAGATTGACAACTGCATTGATTACGCTATCTGCGACTCTCTTCACCGGGTTTGCCATGCCAACGCAGCTCAGTGGAACTGCGAAATTGTCACTTGAAAGGCGCACCACGTATACAGGCGAGGTCCGTCTAAAGAGATTATCGTTTCACCCACTCGCTGATTTCTTGAAAAAGGGTACCTGGTATGAAGTCGGCTTAGGCGCCTGTGGGTACAACGATACGGACAGCGACGCTATAGTCGCCATTTCTGCTGAAATCTATGGCAGTGGAGGATATTGCAACCAGGTAATCCACCTACTCCAGAAATGTGGATATTAGATGCTTATCGCCTATAGTGGGTTCAAATTACCAATACTGACAACGGACAGACCGCGTCCGGGCAGGTTCGTGATGAATGCGAGTCTTGTGACTCAGGTAGCCTAGGTACACAATTATTTGTTTGACTCACACACCTGCCATGCACCTGCTGAATGATTTCGCAGACATGTCTCCTAGCCTCTTTGAACAACTCAGCACACTTGATACGGGTATAATCCCAATTTCATGGTCTTTCACTTGAAAAAAGGAACGATTGTCGTCCTTCTTTCAACTTGAAAGTCTGACTACGAGAGACTAGATGAGCTAGACTGTGCCACCGGCGTTATGTAATTCCAATTCCTATACTTCAATTATGTAACATCATTCTAGGATTGTAAATTACTGTCGAATCTACTGAAATTTGGTATTGCAAAACTGTCGTCGTGAATCTGCGAAAATCGTCTCTGATCCGCGAGTATTTTATTTGAAAATGTGCATTTTCCTGTGGCAATTTCGTTGCAATTTCCATCCCGAGTATTTAGACTGTAGACGGCGTATCCTCTTCACCAGGAAGGATAGTATTTAAATACAGTAGATAATGCATAGCGTCGGGACCGTGAAAATTCAATGCATTATGAGATATATGCAATACCAGGTATGTCACGTTATTGTGACATATGTGACATCCGCCAAATGTGTGACAGTAAATTATCTACGAGTACATGTATTATACTGAGAAAAATTAATTTAAAGAAGTCTGCCTGACAGTCATCAGTTCTTCTCGTCGTAGGGCACCACGAAAAATACGAAGTTGCATTGATAAGTTGAGTGAAAACTGAGGATCACCATACTGCATGCAGCCGACCTCGATCCGCCGGCATAAATCAAGAAGATCTGTGCGTGTAATTGATGAGTGTGCGTTGTCGTCATCGTTGCCGTCGTCATCATCAGAATCAACATCGATGACTTCACTGTTTGCAATGGCA
>KV448795.1:0-13322 GCA_001658105.1 Rhizopogon vinicolor AM-OR11-026
CCTTGGACTTCCTTCTATACTAGTCACCTATAGGTAAGAGTTTTTATGATTGCTTTCCGCTTCCTACTTATGCCTGAGGCCTGATTGACGATAGATGTCGTGCACAGTCGACTTCCTATCGGAATAATTCGGGCGTTGTGGAAGTTCTTCGCATTTCGCATGTGATAGATTATTTTACATTCTACGATAAGATAAGAATTATTTACACATATATAGTTGTACCTACGAGTCGAGAACCTTTGCGCGTTTGCAAAGGGTTCCCTGCCTATAACATTTCGTCGTTCGTTGTTAGCGCAGCCGCGAAATTCCAACACTTCCGCCTACTTTTGTCGAACTTTACATAGCTAGGAGACTGTCCTATGTATGTAAAATGTGTTTGAAGCTGACAAATCTACATACGTGCCGAGGGCCCGGTTGAAAAATTGATGGATCGAATTGTTTGAGCTACGGTAAGTCTGTAACGACCTTTGCCAATGTCTTCATTCTATTAGTATTACTAAGGGCGTGTCTAGGGGAGTCTAGTCGACTTTTGATGCCAATCCAAGTTACATATCTCAAGAGTCAAGACGGCGACATCTTCGGTTCATTCCTTACTCCGACTCGGAGTATAGAACTTCCTTTGAGAGCAGAACGCACGAATTGGCGATGCTGTCTTAGAGAAACTGAACTGCTCGGCAGTATCTAGATTGTGAGTCAGGTTCCTGGTCCTGTTGTGCAACTGCGATGACGTGTGGGGAAAACCAGCTGACGATGCTCAGCGCTCAGCTCCCAATGTCCATGGGCTGCATAGTAGAATCATCGTTGGGCTTCATGCTGCCCGTGCCTTCGGAATTCCATTGCCTGGCGGTAGAAAATGTGGCCTGTATGTCCCATGGGGAAGGAGATCACCCTAAGGTTGGTATTATCCTCCAATGTCGGACACAGGCCCGGGATGAGGTGCGTGTTTTCCACAACTTCAAGTAATCTCTCAATACACATGGAATAGATTCTGAGGCAGTCGAAGCACTTGCTGCAGCACTCGTGACAGGTTTGACCTGCTCATAATCGACCAATAGGGAGATGACAAGTCACTTTGGCCCACGATAGTACGGGTCACCGGTAGTATATACCAGATGAATTTCAAGTAGAACCCATCTGTTCAGGTCCACCGTGCCCGTCGGATCATTCATCGATTCTTGCACTGTGTAATAGGACACGATCGATGACTGTCGGAGGCAGTCTCTGATGTTGGTTGGGTAGCTGCTAAAATGAATGACTTTAGAGTTAATGGCCGTTTATAACTGGAACGCACTTTAGATGGATTCATTCAAATCTCTTACTGAGTTTCTACCATCCGTCATGTTGCAATTTCAACTGCCTGACCTGCACATATCTCACAGCACGCAGCTCGTACTTGCTGCGGTTTGTCTTGGGGTACTAGGAGTTCTTAAGGCTTACCTTCCTAGATCAGAGGGTGGCTTTCCTCTCCCACCTTCCCCTCCAACTTGGAGACTCCGAGGACACTTCTTACCCCTTCACAAGTACAGGTTTTAAATTGACTCATTGTGTTATCAATACTGATCGTGTCCCATCACTGATAAGCTCATTTCTCACCATAGGGGGATGGATTGAGGAGTACGGCCCTCTGATCACCATTCGCTCAGGAACTCAGAAAATTGTTATTATCGGTCGTTACAAAGTCAGTGCTTTGATGTTTCGCATACTGGCTCATCATTGTGTCGTAGGCCGCAGTGGATATTATGGAGAAGCAGGGCGTAACCGTAGCTGATCGTCCTCGTATGATTGCCGCTGGGGAAATGCTCTCCGGTGGACTTAGCGTTGTTTTTGCACCCGCTGGGGATAGGTTTCGTCGTGTGCGTAGGTTCGTAGCATGCGATGCTACACAATTTTGCTTTCAATATGATGCAGGGTGCTCCATACGTATCTACAGCCTAAAGCGGCTGAGGAGTATCAGCCCCTGCAGATGTCACACGCGAAAAAGACCGTCCTCGACATTCTTGATGATCCATACAACTTCCAGAACCATACAATAACGTAAGTGCTTCCCTAGATTAGTCCTATGATGGCATTACTGATGGGCAATTCACAAGTTATGCTGCAACGACAATGATGAAAGTCGCGTACGGGAAAGATGCGCACACTTCTGCGACTGATCCAGATGTCACAGAGGCTCGCGAGAGTCTTGATAGAGTCACTAAAGCCCTCCGCCCTGGCGCTCACCTGGTGGACACAATCCCGTGGCTTAAATACCTTCCTTGGTACGGCCAAGAATTAAAACGCGGATTTGAGAGCACTAGGCGACTACACATGCGTCAGCTGAACAACGTGAAACAGCAATTAGTGTGCATTCCGTTGCCAATCTTTGCATGACGCTGAGTCGTTCCACAGAACAGCAACACAGACATTGGCCCTTCATTCGCGAAATATGTATTGGAAAATGGGCATTCCTACGGCATAACAGAGATTGAGGCGGCTTTCCTTGCTGGTGCCTTTTTAGTAGCGGGACCTCCCACGGTGAGCCTAGGTGTTATTTTCGAAGACATTGTGACTGAAATGAGGTATCAGACTTTTCTTGCAATATGCACGGTGCTAATGGCAGCCGCATGTTTCCCGGAGGAGCAAGCTAAAGTTCAAGCCGAGCTCGATGCGGTCATCGGAAGGCACCGAGGTAGCTCGATTTCCCTTTTACAGTTCGATCCAATGATTTATCCGATAAAGCACCGACTTTATCTGACCAGCAATCTCTTCCTTGTCTGGAAGCCTTCATCTCTGAGGCTTTGAGATGGAGACCGATGGTTGCCAACGGTTGGTGCCTTCGTTGCAATTTTATAGCAAGTTTATGACATCCACTGCAGGTTTGCCACATCGCACTACCAAAGACGTGATTTGGGCAAGTAATCTTTCAATAATATGACCTGCGAATAATAATTCAGCATCAGGGAGACTATTGTATTCCAGCTGGCACTACGATATCCGGCAACCATTGGTAAGCCATTGTGCTTCAAGATACGAAGGATCTAACAGTTATTGCCACAGGGCCATCTCCCGAGATCCGGATGTCTTCCCTGAGCCTCACGCATTCAAATCCCAGCGATGGATTGACGACCAAGGTCGCCTGAGAGATGATATCAAATTCTTTGTCTATGGGTTTGGTCGTCGGTAAGCACCGATACTCATTCCGACTTTACTCTGTCATTTATTCTATGTAGTGTATGTCCCGGTCAACATGTTGCGAATAGGTAAACGTGTCTCTTCGTGCACATAACCCCTTCAGCTCAATTCGAGTGTCGTAGATCCATCTTCATAAACTCACTTCTTATTCTTTGGGCCTTCGATCTCACTCTAGATCCTACGGCGCCGTTGGATGACATGGGGTATATGAAAGAAGGTGTCCAACGACCCTGTTCTATTGAGTTTAAGACGAGGGTTCGTGACACGGAACTCAGGCAGATGATGCAGGAACATTCCGAGTCTGATGTCGCGTAGAAGGAATCACCAATTTGTCTACCACTAAATACTTGTAGCATCAATTTTGTCATACAATTAGTATTGCCGGTGAATTGTACATTAAGTATGGTGAAGCAGGCTGCAGCATGGCGCACAGGTCACGCGGCATGAATGCACGGAAGTTGCTACTAGCTAGTAAGTCGAAAAATGCTCACATTAGGCTCCTTGCTTCGGAATAGACATCGGCTTTTTCAAAAATCCAACGCGTCTGGCACGAATTAAGTTTGGGTCGATATCCTACTTAGAAATTAGTGTTTCCGTAAGGCAAATCAAGCCGAATCAAGTTAGAAAATTCCGGTAAATCGACACAAATCGAGACAACGAGTTGAAACGAAGCGAAGCTCGTTTGATAGCGATCTGGTAACGAGTTCAGGAGTGATGCGGACCGATAGCCCAACCAATGAAAAGCCAGGAGGATTCTACTATGATTATTCGCGACTGGCCACACAATGAGCAGATAGAAACAGTTGTATAGTATACACTGATCACAATCAAGCTTCCTTGCATTCGCGAGCAGTTCATCGAGCTCACTAAATTTCCCAGCAGCCATCAGCTCGTCAACTGCTCTAGGAGTTACAGGTCCAGATATCATATAGTCCCGCTCATCAGCCACTAAGTCCTCCGTAAAATTGAGCCGGTCTTGCTAGGGAACTGCAGGGGTAACCCCCCCAGGTATCAGAGGCGCTACCCCTGCCCCTACCCCCTGGTATACCCGCACCCGGTAGGTACGGGTTTGCTGACGGGTAAGAGCTTGAACGACCCCAGGCACAACCCTTCAAGGGTATACCCGCAGATCAAGGTGTGATTTCTATCTACGATATGACAAACATGTGTTGTAGCTAGTCTATGTCAATACTGTCCCATCCATGCGCCATTTCCTGCTCTTCGCCCTCGACATCTGGTAGTATTGTAACTTTGTTGGCATCTTCAGGCTTGATGAGGTTCAGCTGGCTCCAGAACTCAAGGCAAAGGAGTGCCCGTGTGGATTGCGCTGAGAGACGTGACCTAACGTGTGAGAGTAGTAGGCGTCCACGACTGAATAGTCGCTCAACATCAATAGATGTCGTTATGAGCGCTGTAAGTGTTCTGGCACATGCAAGATGGGCCACCACGTAACAGGAATAGTCAGGTAATCAATGGCCATGCGCGACAGACGGGGAAATGATATGCGACGCTCGTATCGCTAAGCAATGGGGTCAGCAACACGTTCTACATCTATACTGAGGTAGCGGTCGAGTTCAGAGCCCAAGTCGGCAGGTTTGGGTGGCGCAAGTGCAGGGAGATTGTCAAATCGTTACTACTGTTGTTGCCATTCCTGTCGTCCTTCTGGTACGCATCAGACAAAGACGCTGAGTCCCCATCCAGACTATCTATACCCGCAAATGGCAGTGCATCGTTCGCACCAGCACCGGCACCCGCTATCGCAGGCTGCACCCAGTTCTGTCTGAGACAGTCGGTGTGGTATGACACAGGGAATGGGTTATACACCGCACAGGTGTCGCGAGCGCACTCATCAATGCACTGCTCCCTCCCAAGGATATACCCGTACCTACCATCCCTGCGCTCACGTTCACACCTATACTGTGCGAAGTAATAGGCTGAGTGGTGCTGTCCGGCGCCAGGATTGGCGAGGGAGAGGGGGACGTCGCAAGACGCCCGGGGAGGCAGGGGGTGTTTGGGTTTGGGAAGGCGGCTCGGAGGGTGTACCAGGGGCGTTAGAGGCGCTGGTGGGTTCTGTAAGAGAGGTGCGTGGGGAGCGTGCATCGTGGCGGGAGCATTTGCGAATGATATCGGATTTCATACTGATAGGGCGAGCAGAATTGTGGAGCTTGTAGTAAAGACCGCATCTTTACAAAGGGAGTACGACCGAATGTAAGAGACGAGTACGCACGCATTGCAGACCATCTTGCCCTCGTCGTCTTTCCTCCACAAAGGTGTCGCAATTGTGGCACTGCCTACGGAAAAGATCCACTTGGAGCCTAAAGTGGTGATGCCATAGCATGCTATGGCGGGAGTGCAAGGCCGCTTCAGGGCTGAGATGAGAAAATGACCATTGGCTAGGATTCTGCTGAAATGATGGCATGGGGTCAAAAACGTTGCCTGCAGTGGCGCCGTGGACTATCACTGTTAGTTTTTATTGACTATCGTTCAAACCTGGGATCCAGCTGGGGTTTTAATTCACTAATTGAGAGTGAGTCTTTCGTGTGAAAACTCCTTCAATGCGGGACAAATTCTGCTGCGGCTCATGCCGGCCAAAAGGTCCTTTGTACTGGTACTACATGCTAGTATGATAATCTATGATTATACCGAGATATGGGCTATTCACAGGGGATTACGATGTATGAATATGTATGGTGTGAGCTCGATTGTAAATCCCGAGCTCGAAGCGAACCCGACAGTAACACTACTTAGAAATTGAGACGCGTTCGCGTTATTTAGCACTACCAAACAAAAGACGTTATCGACCATTGTCTCTTCATTTCTTCTGCAACAACCAACTCAACGATGCTCGCGTCTACTGTCTCCACTTTCCAACCACCTCAGCCACTCGGGTGTCCATTCGACCTATTATGCTATCCAGGCTACCATCGAGCTTGTCGCTACTTCCAGCTAAAAGATCTATTCCAAACGGGATGTATTCCAACCTAATGGAATCATTAGAATGTCGACTTCGGGGGGGAATATACCTCTACTTGCACGAACTATAAATAAGTTTCAGCGTTTTTGTTTTGAAGTCAGGCGCGTCTCGACGTGGTAGTCTTCCATGTATACATCGGGTATTTGCCCGCCTGCTACCGTTTTCTACTACGATTAATTCCTTTGGACTGCCTTCATCGCCACTTCGGAATGTGCCCGTCTTTTGACAGAAGTGGCTCCTCTCATGCGTACGCTCAGACCTTCGCATGTTCTGTCTCGGGACCCCATTGTGGATGCGCCTAGATATTACGCACAGAAAGTTACACTTTCCCGTGTCTAATGCTGCATACGGTTAAAGGGAAGGCAGAACCGGAAACGGGTCGGTCAATTATGTGGGTGGAGTGTTGGGCCGTGGATCAAGTGCTAGAGAGGCATCGCGGTGCTTTCTTAGCAACTATCAGGAGAACAAGCAGATCACGCACATGGCTGCATTGCACGGCGAATAGTGTACAGATATGCAGAGATCACTCTACCCGTTGTCGCTTCTGGAATACCCAATAATCCCATCTTGTACCTTGACCCCTACTCCCTGTAATTCGTATTCAAGCAAGTCAGCAAACATGATCACCGTGGTCCGAGCAAAAAAGACTCGTTTCTCGAGATGTGGGCGGTTTCACTGGGATAGCCCACTCTCCATCCCCGGCGTCTTCCGGCATGTTTTACTCTCTGTCAGTGATGTCATTTCTCTGCGGTAGTCAATGAATAACCACTCATTTACACATACAACAATACAGCTGCCGTAGCGTTCACAGAAAAGATCAGATGGCAAGGTCCCTCATAGTAAGTACCCCCTATGCAGACCTTAGACTTCTAAGGATATTATAAGTTCTCATGATATCAATCATTGCTATCCGCGTCCTTCCCAGTGACTACTTGTGCCCGAGACCTGACGAACGACAGATGACGCGCACGGTCGACTTTCGATGCCAACCCAAGTTACATATCTCAAGACAGTGATATCTCTGGTTGATTCCTCCCTCCGAGTATAGAACTTCCTTTGCAAATTTGAGAGCGGAGTGACACATTGGTGACGACTGGTGGTGATTCCAAGCACTGTCTTAGAGAAACTGAACTATTCAGCCTTATTTAGATTGCAGTCCTAGTCCCATTGTGCCACGATCACGTCTGGGGAAAACCAGCTCACGATTCTCAGCGCTCAGCTCCCAATGGGCTCCATGATAGAATCACCGTCGGGGCTTCGTGTCGCACGTGCCTTCGTGGAAGTCGTAGCACTTACCACAGCACTCGTAACAGGTTTACCCAACTCATAATGGAACAATCAGGAAAAGACAGGTCACTTTGGCCCACGATACGTGGCACCGATGGTACATCCCAAACTAATTTCAACTTGATTCGAACTGTTTACCTGTCAGCATTGGTTATGGATTTGCGTACTGGGTAAAATAGGACATCATCGACGGCTGTCGGAGGCAATCTCTAATGTTGGCAGGGTAGCTGCTGGACCGAATGCTTTAAGAGTTCAAAAGCCGTTCATATTTGGATGTACTTCAGATGGATTTCTTTCGATCCTTGATTAGGTTCCTCCCATCCGCCATGTTGCAACTGCCTGACCTGCACATTTCTGGCAACACACAGCTCATCATTGCTGCGGCTTGTCTTGGGGTAGTCGGAATCATTGCTCAGGCTTACCTTCCTAGATCAGCGAGTGGTTTGCCTCTCCCACCTTCCCCTCCAACTTGGAGACTTCGAGGACATCTCTTACCCGCTCTCAAGTAAGGGTTTCACATCGACTCATTGTGTTATCAATACTGATCATGTCCCATCACTGATAAGCTCATTTCTCACAATAGGGGGATGGATCGAGGAATACGGTCCTGTGATCACCATTCGCTCAGGAACTGAGAAAATTGTTATTATCGGTCGTTACAATGTCAGCCCTTTCATGCTTCATGTACTGGCTCATCAACGCGTTGCAGGCCGTGCTGGATATTATGGAGAAGCAGAGCGGATCCCTAGCTGATCGTCCTCGCATGATTGCCGCTGGAGAAATGCTCACCGGCGGACTTAGCATGGGTTTCGTGCGCGCTGGGGACAGGTTGCGTCGCATGCGTAGGTTCGTAGTCCGCGATACTACACAAATATGTTTTCAATGTGATGCAGGATACTCCATACGCATCTCCAGCCTAAAGTAGCTGAGACGTATCAGCCCCTGCAGATGACACACGCGATAAAAACGCTCCTTAGCATTCTTGATGATCCACACAACTTTCGGAGCCATACGGAAACGTAAGTGCTTGCCTACGTTTGTCTTATGAAAGTACATTACTTATGGGTAAATCTTATGGGTAAATTATAAGGTATGCTGCAACGGTAATTATGAAAGTTGCATACGGAAAGGATAAACCCACTTCTGCGACTGATCCTGACGTCATAGAGGCTCACCAGGGTCTTTACAGACTCCTTCAAGTCCTGCGCCCTGGTGCTTACCTGGTGGACACAATCCCTTGGCTTAAATACCTTCCTTGGTACGGCCAAGAATTAAAACGCGGATGTCAGAGCACTAGAGAACTCCACACGCGTCAACTGAACCACGTGAGACAGCAGATAGTGAGCATTGCCTTGCCGATCTTCGCATGATGCTGAGTCGTTCCACAGCAGGAAAACAAAGACGTCGGCCCTTCGTTCGCGAAATATATATTGGAAAATGGGCATTCCTACGGCGTAACAGAGATTGAGGCGGCTTTCCTTGCTGGTGCCTTTTTTATAGCTGGGTCCACTACGGTAAGCTTAGGTGTCCTTTGGTGTTTCTTTCGAAGATATTGTGACTGAAATCAGGTATCAGACTTCCTTGACAATATGTACAGTATTAATGGCAGCCGCATGTTTCCCAGAGGAGCAAGCTAAAGTTCAAGCCGAGCTCGATACGGTCATCGGAAGGCACCGAGGTAGCTCGATTCCCCTTTTGCAATTCAATTCAATGATCTCCCCGATAAAGTACCAAATTTCTCTGACCAACAATCCCTTCCTCGTCTGCAAGCCTTTATCTCTGAGACTTTGAGATGGAGACCGTTGACCGCCAATGGTCGGTGCCTTCGTTGTAGTTCTATACCAGGTTCACGACATTCACTTTAGGTATGCCCCATCGCGCGACCAAAGACGTGATTTGGGCAAGTAATCTTTCAACAACATGATCTCCGATTCACGAATGATAATCGGGCACCAGGGAGACTATTGTATCCCAGCTGGCACTACGGTGACTGGTAACCACTGGTAAGCATCGTGCTTTAAGGTATGAAGGATCTAACAGTTGTCACCTTGCTGGCAGGGCTATCTCCCGAGATCCAGAAGTCTTTCCTGAGCCACACGCATTCAAGCCCCAGAGATGGATTGACGACCAAGGTAGCCTGAGAGATGATCTCAGATTCTTTACCTATGGGTTTGGTCGTCGGTAAGCACCGAAACCGATTTTGGGATGAGTCTGTGATTTATTCTACGTAGTGTATGTCCCGGTCAACACGTTGCGGATAGGTAAAGGTATCCTCTCGTGCACAAGATATTCAAGCTCACTTGGGGTGTCGTAGATCCGTCTTCATAAACTCGCTCCTTCTTCTCTGGGCCTTTCAGGTCATTCTGGATCCTGAGGCGCCGTTGGATGACATGGGGTATATGAAAGGAGATGTCCAACGACCCTGTTCTATTCAGTTTAAGACGAGGGTTCCAGAAGCAGAACTCAGGCAGATGATGCAGAAACACTCCGAGTCTGATGTTGCGTAGAAGGAATCACCAATTCGTCTACTGCTTAAGACTAATAACATCTGTGAGTTGTATTTATGTAATATAAGCAGGCACACATTCATTCTCTTCAACTCAGTAGCTTATGCATCGATGCAACCACTGCGCTTGGAATGCAACATCCGAATGCGGGCAATCGGTTGCACATATAAGTCACATTGATACCCATTCCTCAAGCTGATTCGTTCCCCTTGAATTCCCACTGCATGTGTTCTGCAGTAGTATATATGTAAGTGAAGATGTCTATACTTGAGATCTATAATTTGCGAGTACCTTGGTTAAGAAACCCTGAAGAACATACATCCACAGGGTAGTGATCCTAGTATTGACCCAGGCTAGTGAATGAGCCAAGTAGGGTAGGTTTTGCGGGATCATTTCATTCAAATTCGCGAACGCACCGATAGATGCTTGTGGTGGCTGGATAGAAGCTGTCTGTCGAAATGAATGACTAGGATCATGATACAATGTCGAACGTAGCCACACGCGGCGCATTGTTCGTCACTGCAGCCACTACAAATAAAAGATGTTATGCTTGAAGCTGTTGAAAAGAGAAAACTGTCTCTTCATGGCTTCTGCACCGACAAACTCAATGATGCTCGCTAGGATTCTGAAATGATAGGTCGCTTATTAGTAGCATGCTAATTAGCGTGCATGTGCGTACCCCCGTGGACATGACACAGATCCGACAATGGTACATGTATGATTCCTCCGTGAGCGGCCGCTGGGCATCTCCGTTCATTGCTCACATGCTAGTGAACATAGGCCAAGCTTCCAACTCAACGATGCTGGCCCCACCTTCCAGTTACCTTGGCGACTTGGGTGTCCATTCGCGCTATTATACTGTCCAGGGTACTCCATTCCTAACGGGATGAATTTCACCTAACTTTTCCGTGTCTGAATCCTGCACTGTAAAGGGAAGGCACTGGCAGCACCGGAAAAGCGTCGCTCAATTATGTGGGCGGAGTTTCAAGTCGTGGAACGAACGCTAGAGGCGCGTCGCGGTACTTTCTTGGTAACTATCAGGGGGACGGGTGGATCACGCACGGGGTTGTATTGCGCGGCCAATTGGCCTGTTGTGTTAACCCAGGTCACGTACAGATCTGCAGAGATCACTCAAACAGACATCACGTTGGAATTCCCTGCAATCTCATCTTGTACCTTGGCCCTTACTCCCCGTCACGGTGGTTGGTATTCAAGCGAGTCAAAAGACTCATTTCTTGAGACCTGAGTGGTTTTACCGAGAAAACCACCCTTCAAAGTTCCCGGCGTATTTTGGCATCTTACTCGCGGTGAGTGATGCCGTTTTTCCGCGGTAGTGAATGAATACCCACTCATTTACACATACAACAATACAACCGCCGTAGCGTTGGAGTGGCCGAGTCTGGCAGGCTAAGCCCTCGAGCAGCTGGCAAAGGCAAGATCCAG
This sequence comes from Rhizopogon vinicolor AM-OR11-026, assembly GCA_001658105.1. Lineage (NCBI taxonomy): Eukaryota > Fungi > Basidiomycota > Agaricomycetes > Boletales > Rhizopogonaceae > Rhizopogon > Rhizopogon vinicolor. The sequence continues at coordinate 11,383 of KV448795.1, forward strand.
AACTACTCTACGACATCCTCCAGCGTTCACAAGTTGTGCCTGATGCCTGATGAACGACAGATGTCGTGCACACTCGACGTTCGATGCCAATCCAAGTTATATATCTCAAGATAGTGGTATCTTTGGTTGATTCCTCACTCCAAGTATAGAACTTCCTTTGCAAATTTGACAACGGGGTGACAGATTACTGACGACTGGTGGTGATTTCAAGCTCTGTCTTAGAGAAGCTGAACTACTCAGTTCTATCTAGATTACAGTCCTAGTCCAATTGTGCCACGATCATGTCTGGGGAAAGTCAGCTCACGATTCTCAGCACTCAGCTCCCAATGGGCTCCATGGTAGAACACCGTCAGGGCTTTCTTCGTGGAAGTCATAGCACTTGCCACAGCACTCGGTACGGGTTTACCCTGCTCATAATGGAACATTTGGGGGAAGACAGGTCGCTTTGGCCCACGATACGTGGCACGGATGGTACATGCCACATTAATTTCTACTTGATTCGAACTGTTTGCGGCATTGTTTATAGATTCGTGTACTGGGTATAATAGGACATCGCCGACGATTGTCGGAGGCAATCTCTAATATTGGCAGGGTAGCTGCTAAACTGAATGCCTTAAGAGTTCAAAAGCCGTACATGTTTGGATCATCAGCAAACTAGAAGTCTTAAGTCCTCTCTTTACAGCTGGTATGGTCTTGTTACAAGCCTGTATCGGTTGTAACACAGATCTCTGGTTTGCTGATGATGTACTTCAGATGGATTTCTTTCGATCCTTGATTAAGCTCCTCCCATCCGTCATGTTGTAATTGCCTGACCTGCACATTTCTGGCAGCAGCTTGTCTTGGGGTAGTAGGAATCATTGCTCGGGCTTACCTTCCTAGATCAGCGAGTGGTTTGCCTCTCCCACCTTCCCTTCCAACTTTGGGACTTCGAGGACGTTTCTTACCCGCTCTCGACCACTAAGGGTTTCACATCGACTCATTGTGTTATCAATACTGATCATGCCCCATCACTGGTAAGCTCATTTCTCACAATGGGGGGATGAATTGTATCTGTTGCGGGGTCGAGTGCTGATTACAAATAGCCATCTTGAAGGCAAAACTTAGGCAATGGTCTCTCGACGTCTATCTACCGTGAATCGGACTTGTAAGATATTACATGTTTCCGTCAGAATTATGGTTTTCTCGCAGTTTATTGTCCCTTGATGCGGCAATTTTACTTATGTTTATATATTACTTTGTCTTAGGGTATAATCAGATGTAATGTTGTGGATTTTTGATTTGGTTTTGCTAAATACATATCACCTCGTCGGTTTCGTGACAATAATATACAATGCTAAAGCTAAACGTGTAATAATGTGATTTAATTGTCAGTTCTGTCTGGTTATATCAGTTTCGGGTTAATTTCCTGATGTGGTCACACTGGGTTGATCTCGGATTGGTGTGTCAATGTCGGCGGTATTTAGCGTAGGCTCGAGTTGGGGCCGTGGGCTCGATCCTTAGTAGAGAAGGAAGACTGGAACGACTGCATTCCTTCGTTGAAGGTTTGCCTACGGGAGACTAGGTCTGAGATTTGAGGTTTTGAAGTACTTACTTGGACATTCTATCACGAAACGAGGTACGTGTAGGGTTAGAATAAGGACTTTGCGTCAACGGTAGTGCGGCACGTGACGTCTCTTGTCTCCGTACCACACCGTGCTCGCGCCTCACTTCAGCAGGCTCTAGCCCGCCTGCTGCCTTCTGCCTTTTGTTTTCCCCACCCACCACTCCCTACCCTTCGTTGTCTCAGTTCCTCGCAGCTTACATTATACCTTACCAGCACTAGTTAAATTTCTTCTTTATTGGGCCCGGATTGTTGGTACCTACTTGCTGAGTCCGTGGCTGCGAGGTTGCCCACCCGCCCTCGCCGCTCACCTCAGCTCTTTCTTGCACAGGTCAGGGCC
>KV448796.1:0-13300 GCA_001658105.1 Rhizopogon vinicolor AM-OR11-026
ATTATGTTCAAGAGGAAATCGATGCGTGGATTAAATACTATGGAGGCAACAGGCGCTGAGCATGCCAACTCCCTGCGATGGAGTAAATTTTAAATCCTGCAGGCAATGGCTTGAAGGCCACCTGAATGATCGGCTTTGAGATATATGGTGTGAGGACTTATTATCCTGAGTCTCGAAAGTAGCCTGTATACGTACATAGGATGCAATAGACAGAACCGCAGGTAAAGGCGTGGACATGGTGCGGAGGAAGATCCACAGGCCACTTACATACTATGTCATATTCACCACCTGCCGTCTGAAGGAAGGTCTAGATAGTCGCATTGCAATCAGGTCGTGAAGGAGGAATTAGTAACATGTCACATTGTTATATTAGGTCCGGAGTAGGAATCATGTCATTAGTACTATTGGGTCCGGAGTAGGAATTAGTAACATGCCATATCAGTACTATTGGGTCCGGAGCTTCTCTCGACTTGGAGGAGACAGATTCCGACAGAAGCCCCGCAGACCCGACATTTAGAGTCAGCGAAGAGAAGTACATGCGGCGACTTAAGAACTTGTGCATCGGGGAAGACTGTATTGTTTTGCGACTTTCAATTTCGCGGTGTCCACGTCGGTCATAGTGTTAATCAGTTATTGAATTACAAGTCTTCAGGAATGTTTTTCGATTTTTTCCTCCCTCTTTGTTTAATTTAGGCGCCGTTCGGTGGTGTACCTAGAAATGAATTGCTGTGCAAGTAGAATGGATGTTTCTTCAGTGTTGGAGGCTTCTTGCGCGGGCTTCTTCTCTGATGCATAGGTTCTTAAGTCGCCGCATATCATGTAATACATGCACATTTATTATTGCGCGTTTTGATGAACTGAGAGCTTCCGTTATGCGTGCTTTTTGTCTAGTGCTTGCGCGTTTAGCGCATTGAATAGCTTTGCAACATTAAAAAATCTATGTACTGGCGTGGGCACAACAAACTTCAAAGCATCAAGTCAACATTTGCGATAAAATGATGACTGGCTAATCAAGAACATGAAGTAAACAACTTCTCCAATATGCCGACGAAGACTCACAAGTCGGTCACTGTTCGAGTGAGCGGTTACAGCCCGAAGCTCCATGGATGAACACCAATTGATTAGCATGCTGCTCCGAGGTTGACAACCTCCGAACACAAGCCCTCGGGCACACCCCGCCAACACAGCCAACTATGAACCGAAACATTTTCGATGCATAATATGTTATGGCAAGTGGAGATTGTTGAAAGGGATAGATGGGATGTCGAGTTGGTGTGGCGTCGCCAGCAGCTCCCTGACATACCAGCATTAACGTGGAATGCGTCTGTGAAGTAGAATCGAACACTAGTACTAGGGTGTTCGACGCCCGCAGGATAGGTTGTAATTCAAAAAAGAGGCTGTATCGTGACATAATAGATACAAACAAACCTAGGACTTGGTACCAAAGTTCCCGCAGTCTCCAGTTGGTCTCAGATCCCAGTAGTAAGGAAGCTATGAGACAGTTGTTCCCTCATTTCGTCTTCCAATGCATTTTTCACTATCGGTATCGTCCTCGGACCCTCACTAGTTCTTACCAGTCACCTCTTCAGGACCCTTTGGCGAGAGGTTGAACCATGCCCTCTGGAGTGCAGCTTACACATCTTCTACTCCCCTGTGGCAGACGCATCAGCAGTTCCACTTCTTTGGAGAGCCCAACCTTGGCAAGTGTGAAGCAGTTAGCAGCTCGGGAAAGCAGCATTTGGGATGACTTTGGACGACTCAACGTACGCATTTCCACCTTCTCACAGCCATTCTACAATTGCAGAACCTCGAGATCATTGCCTAGCGTGGTCAATTATACACGATGCCCATCAAGCTGAGCTAGCATTTCTACTGAGCAGTAGCAAGACTTCGTACAGCAATGTGTCCTGACTGTTTCCTACTGCGATACTGATGTCGAACTAGCATCGAATTTGAATACATATCATGCCATCAGTCCTTATGTGTACACCGGCCCACGATGTATTTGAGATCTCATGTATTTGTCTTGTTTTATCAACTCTGCGCAGTGTAAGAAAGCGACTGAAAGCTACTAGCGGCGGGCCAAGACGCAGCACACTTAGTTTTTTTGTGAAGATATCATAGTACGGTGCGCAAACACAAGCGTGAACGCGTGTATAACGTGCAAGCACTAGGAACCAAAGCGCGCATGGCGGAAGCTTCTCAATGCGCAGACCGCGGAACGTATAACATCATAGCCGCATGTACTTCTCTTCGCTGACTCTAAATTTCGGGTCTGCGGGGCTTCTGTCGGAATCTGTCTTCTCCAAGTCGAGAGAAGTTCCGGACCTAATAGTACTGATGGGGCATGTTACTAATTCCTACTCCGGACCCAATAGTACTAATGACATGATTCCTACTCCGGACCTAATATAACAATGTGACATGTTACTAATTCCTCCTTCACGACCTGATTGCAATGCGACTATCTAGACCTTCCTTCAGACGGCAGGTGGTGAATATGACATAGTATGTAAGTGGCCTGTGGATCTTCCTCCGCACCATGTCCACGCCTTTACCTGCGGTTCTGTCTATTGCATCCTATGTACGTATACAGGCTACTTTCGAGACTCGGGATAATAAGTCCTCACACCATATATCTCAAAACCGATCATTTAGGTGACCTTCAAGCCATTACCTGCAGGATTTAAAATTTACTCCATCGCAGGGAGTTGGCATGCCCATCATCCGTTACCCCCATAGTACTTAATCCACGCATCAATTTCTTCTTGAACATAATATTCTTCATCCGTTTTTTCCTTGTCTGGTTTACTTCCTATGGCTAAACAAAGAGATGATCATCCGTACTCCGACTTTTCGATGACCTTCCGGGATCCTCAAAGTCGTGTTTGTCTTGCAGATGGATAGTGGACCGACTCGGACAGTGCCCCCCGATTGTGCAGCGTTTACAACCTCACCCTCTTCAGGTCTGGTTTTCTATTTAATGTTGGTGCTATGTGCTCAGCTTGCGTCTACTTCCCAGCTATTGGCCTGATTCACAGCAGTGCTCTTCTTCAGGACACACTGGTCATGATCCCTCCTTTTGCTGCCTGACATCGTCGAACATTACGCAAACACTTCTGAGTATGCATCCTTATACACATCACACTCGAGATTTAATGAGGTCGACGCTTCCTTTGATCATTTGTTCAATTTTTGGCTGACATGACCACCTTGACCACATTCCTCAACTGCCTTGCGGAATTTCTTACCAGCCGCCCTTCAGAGGTCGGCAATAGACACGAGGGCGCATATTGTAGCAGGCTTGACTTCCAAACAATCTCCGATGAGCATGCCGACCCCCCCTTGTCACAGCAGCTAGTACTCTAACGCCTAGAACCTGGGCGTCATGCGTCGGAAGAAGAATATTGTCCTCTTCTACAGGAATCCGTTGGGATCAGTCCTCCCCCCAGCCAACATTCCTTAGGTATGGTTCCCTACATTTAGATACCTTTTTTCAAACACTCACCATTTGCGGCTACTAGACATGCCCCCTGGAGTCTCTGGTGATGCCAACTATGCGCTTAGCGCTCTCACGCAGACGTTCTATCAACAACCAAGTTCCAGGGTTGTGCAAGCCAGCCAAAATAAAGTGCAATGTACTTGCGCTGATGTTCTCAGGAAGGATGGGCGCACTCGCCATGTGAATGAGACTCATCTGCGAGGAGTGAAGGGTGCATACAGTCGCCACATGCAAGTGTTCTAGTTCCCATATTGGAAGAGGAACTTACCTGTCGTGTCAACACTCACTTGAAATGCTTCGGAGATCTCGACCGAGGAATCTCATCTATAGCCTACAGTTCTTTCATATTTACTTTCCATATCCAGTACTCCAAACATTCCTGATACTCACTACGATCGTTGCCTTTTCATACATCTACATAGGTCGCGGCAACCCACTTTACAAAGCCACTCTTTGCAAAACGTTACCTTGCTGATTCGAAGGTCGCCAAAGTTCTCCTCATCATGTCTCGGGCGCAGGTCTCTGAACAAGGTCTGGACTATGCTGACCTTTGGCATATAAGAGAGTGTATGTCGGAGTGCTGAGAAGTAGGGCACCCGCTTGCCGGAGATGCTGTGAGATTCTCTGAGCAGAGGGAGCGTCAATAATATATGTGCCAATGCGGTATCCGTGAAAGGGGGATGGGCCGAAATATTAAATATGCAGCTAGGCTCGTGTCGGGTCCGCAGTGTCTGAAACTAATTCTACTATCAGGATTCAGCCGACAGCGACTTGGAGTACCAACGATACACATGTATATCCAGACTTGGGTCCCAGGAAGTTCTATACAAAGTGAATGAAGACTAGCGCTAATCCATACCGTTAATTGTTTAACATCGGTGCCAGCGATCATTGAAGATGTCCGATGTATCATGGAACTACTCACACTTGCCGTTGAGCTTTCTCCAACTTTCTAAGCACACTCTTCTCGAGTTTCTATGCTCTGATCAGCTCGAAGAGAATGATGAGTGCTTCCGTCCCAAGTCGTCCGTCCTCATACTGCCTCCCATCGTAAGAGCACCAAGACAAGGGATGACCCCAGCCTTGCGTATTCGCGACAGGCGCACAGTGAACTACAATAGGCACCGTCTACACCGCAGCCGCAGGCCGCGTGTGTCCTGGTGGTATCTTGGTATGACCTCGCGTTGACGGGGTCTTGGCTGAGGCTCACCCCCCCTCGCATCCATCTCGCTGTATCTCCTCGTAATATGCCCAATCGTCCAGTCAAGATGCCCGCGCTTCAACTACAGCACCCAAGGAGGACGCGCCACAGAGCTTGCCACGCCCCCTATGCACCTCGAAGACCTCTAGTATGTCGTGTACCTCCCAAGGCACGTGCACAGGTAGTGGCATATACAGATGGGACGGGATGCTGGACATGCTTGATAAATGTCTTTTGTAAGATGGCGAGGAGCCAATCTGTGAGTTTTAGCTTCCCGCAGCGTGGATGATGCTCTTTGGTGTGACTAGGGCAAAGGTTCAAGAGGACGGGCGAGAAAGTAAATGGAACTTGGAGAAGGTGGTTAGGAAAGGAGTGTAGAGGTAAGGGAACGCGAGAGAAGGGGGGAGGTCGAGCCGAGACGCCACGAGATGAATCAGTGCAGTAAGCGCACTAGAGAAAGTATGGTAGAAGTTCTAAATTCTCTCCCTCACTTTCTTTTCCCCTCTTTTGCGCACTCATCAATTCCATGGGCAATAATACATACCTTGGGCACCTTTGTACGATCATGAGGAGCCAATCTGTCAGTTTCAGCTTCGCGCAGCGTGGATTACGCTCTTGGGTGCGTAGGAATACGGCAAAGGGATCAGGTGGATGAACGAAGAATGCAATGGAATCGTAGAATGCAGATATATGAAGGGGGTATAGAGAGAGAGGTAAGGGAAATGTGAGAGGAGTGGGGAGAGGGGCGGCGGGTTCGGATTCGGAGGAAGGTACGGAGCGTCTACCTGGTGCGCGACAGGATGAATTAATGCAGTGGGGAACTAAAAATGCACGATGGAAATTCCAAATATCAATCAAATATGAAAAAATGGTAGTCAACTCTTCACGCGTAAGCAGCGGACGAGGACTATCGAGGGATGCTATGATTGGTATCAGAAAATGCTGATAAAAAAAAAAGACTTTGAGTGAGCACCGATACATAGTGGTACTCACATCATGCACGAGGTCAAAGCCCTCAACGTAACTTCTCTCCGTATCCCAGAATTCCCGTACTACTTTCGCACGTTTTGCCTCCCGTGCTGCATCCACTGGTACGAGTGTCCCGGAATGTCTGAGATTGGGTGAACGACATCTGTTGTGCTTGACGACAGGGTCTTCAGGGAGTTCAATGAGGCAAGGCTGGCAATGGATTGGCGGTGTTGGGCGGACAAGAAGCAGGAGGCGGGTGCACTTGGGAGCGAGAGACCTGAATATGTGTAAGGACTGGTATTCCGCTGACGACGGATTTCCTATTGTACTGCTTTGATGAGCCACTCCCTCTTTACACATAAAAGCCTGTCTGTCTCTACTGTACCGCAAGTGAATTGACCCCCATTCTCACCCTCTCATGCGATCTACTCATTTCCCCTTCGAGCTCGCACAGTTCTCGCTGCGACGCCCGTAGCAGACTCACATATGGGTCACTGATGAAGGAAAGTAAGTAGAGTCAATACTTGGAAACGAAACTGGTTGCGAGCTGGTGGACATGACTGTTGCATTGGAGAATGGTCCTGAGTCTGCGAGGCGTGCCGTAAGACTCACAGCTTGGATGACACGCTCGCTTCCGGGCCAGACTTTGCGTGCAATGTGAACCCGAACTGCTGTGAAATCACTAAGTATGACAGGCACGGGCGGACAAAATTCTTTCTAGCTCCACCAGACAGTTTTCCTTTTCCGGGGTTGATTCTAATTTTTGATTTCGATTTCAGATTCTGCGTTCGATTTCAATTTCAATTTCGGTTTCAGACTTTGCTTTCGCTTTCGATTTCGGACTTTCTACTTCCAATTCCGACTTCGTGTTTCGATTTCGCTGCATCACGTGAGTGCTATATAGCATTAGTGACTGTGCCGTTGGTTGTCTGCATCAGATGCACCATGCCCGAGGCAATTCAGCTCACAAACATCTATGATTCATTCACACAACTTGGCGAGAGAGTCCATGTCACGCTGAGAACACAGCTTGGTGATCTCAGCCGTTTGAATGCTCAAAAGGCAGTCTGCCTTCAATTTCTGGAAGCTATAGAAACAGGTATTATTGTTCTTCAAGTCGGAGCACAATCTGATACCTGTCACAGCATCTCAACATAATACCACCTGCGGAAAGGCACGTAATTCATGCCAGTGTTGATTACATGATCCACGAGCTCGAGGCTGCAGCGACAATATCATCTGATTCACCAGATGCCGACCCTATCAGCCTAGGAAACCAATTGCAAACAGGTGCAGTTGGGAGACCCAGCATCCAAATTCTTCCAACTGATCTCGCTGTCTTCAGGAAGAGTGTCAAGGCAACGCCTTGCCGAACTATATCACTGTCACCCCTGCACCATCCGTCGTCGACTGCTCGAATTCAACCTATCATCACCTGCCCCCCTGTATATGTGGATGAGGAGCAGGCTGATGCATCAGAGAGAGGACTCATTTTACGTTAACATTTTAAGCTTTTTTCAAGCCTACGCGAGCACTCTCAATGGTGGAGAGGCTCGCTTACAAACTTAACCGATGGAGTCCGTAACTAATACCTGGACTATCCCAAAACGAGTGCTCAATGAGCGGCTAAAGTTGTAGATGCTGGTGCGTTCGATGGCCGAATATATGTCACTCACCTTGACTACCGAAGATGCGCCGGTTCCGAACCTGATTGACTCGCGACAGGAGGGACAACATCCGAAATACAGATCAGCGGTCAGAAGCCAATCCCGGCACCTGATTTATTCATTCATAAGATAGAGGAGGCTAGTCTGAAATTGTCGAAGGCAAATGATTTCACGGCACCACATTTGTAACCGATAATGCCTTCGGCTGGTGGAAAGGTGTTGGAAATACGAAACTTTGAGTGGCACTCTCGCGCGGAAAATCGAGTGAGAGAATGTTTGCATTGGATGCAATGTTTGATAGTTTTTTGGGCGGAGCCCTAAGGCACCCGGCCGCGATAGTGACCCTGACCTGTGCAAGAAAGAGCCGAGGTGAGCTGCGAGGGCGGGTGGGCAATCTCGCAGCCACAGACTCAGCAGGTAGGTACCAGCAATCCAGGCCCAATAAAGAAGAAATTTAACTAGTGCTAGTAAGGTATAATGTGGGCTGCGAGATACTGAGAGACGACGAAGGGTAGGGAGTGGTGGGTGGGGAAAACAAAAGGCAGAAGGCAGCAGGCGGGCTGGAGCCTGCTGAAGTGAGGCGCGAGCACAGTGTGGTACGGAGACAAGAGAGGTCACGTGCCGCACTACCGTTGACGCAAAGTCCTTATTCTAACCCTACACTCGTACCTCGTTTCATGACAGAATGCCCACTTGCGTTAGTCAGTCAGCTTACTTAATCACGCGGTACGGTCTAGTATGCATGTTTTATAGTAGTGAATTGAGCCTTTCGCCCGTCGTCATCTCGCTCGCTCTCTGCCATTTTCCACAAAAGGTTTGGTCGATGACATTCCAGGAACCATTTCGGGGAACCTGAGTTGAAAATCAGTGCATCATTGTGATATGTGTTTCATGGCGTCTCGGTCGCATGAAATTCGTCGTTGATGTATTAATATTACCTCTATTATGTTCTAATATATTTGAATGTTATCTTGGTTGAGTATATAGAGTGATGAGGTTTGTACTACTTTCCTTATGGCTCAATTATGGAACTTGGGATACTATTGAGTTTCCGCAAGTCTCAGGCGCGTGCTTCCGAAGTAAGACCAACTCAGGTTTACAGGGAACCCGTTGAACAAACGCGTAAGGTATACAAAACAGTAGATACGCTAGATAAACCGACGAAATAAGGTTCAGCCACAACTGTACAGTAGCGTCGAGCTCGTCATGTGACCACGAACTCCAACAGGATACAGCTAAATTTTGGTCTACGCAAGCTCGAGCAGAATAACTTCTGACAGACTGGTGAAATGGTGCTCCGATTATTGATCAAAAAATCAAACGTGGAATCGAACGTGAATGTGAAATCGAAATCGAATGTGAAATTACCTTGTCCGAAAACGAATTACCCGTGTTTGAAAGCGAAAGGTAACGTTGAAAACCTTGTTTGAAGCTGGGAATTTTGTCCGCTGCTGCCCCTCATAGCTAACACCTAAATTTGGTATTACCGCCGGCTTCAAAAGTAAATAAATCCTTTGCCGTGGACTCAAAAAATTTGATTCACTGCTCGGTGGTGCCTTATGGCGTTCAAGTTATTGTCACGTCGGGGGAGGATACTTGATATGTCCCATTGCATCTCTACATAATCAGTCCATATTCTAGAACACATGCTATCCTCAGTGACCTCACTCTTATCAGCGACCAGCTTGCAGTTGTAACAACTACTGTCATGGTACTGCCTCTCATTAAGTACCTCCTACAGAGCTACATCATACAGCCACCAGCACCCAGTTGTTAAACTACCTGTTAACACACTCGAAGTGACACCTCCCGCAGCGCCCCATTTATAAGCGGCACTCAGCCGACACCAACATCTTGCTCTGCCGACGCCGGTGTCTCCTGTTGGTAAACACATGAACTCAAGCCTAGGGAGAGGGTGGAAGTGGAAAGGTAGAGGATGGGAGTAGCGAGTAGCGAGGGCAGCCAAGCAATACGTATGTATCCATATGCTTTATTCTCCTCAATGTGGACACATCCACTGACCTAGATACACGGAACGAGCGGTATATGTACAGGACAGCTGCTTTCCAGCTCCACCACAGCGCACCCTATATCGTCCATGCATCCGCTGCACCTGCTGACACAAAGTCTACCACCTTCTGCATAAATTCGCAGTCCGCGACCGCCGTAATGCATGGGCAGCCCCAACGATCTCCCAGAACCGCAAAAAGACGCAATGCAGCAGGTGGGCATCAACAAGACCTTATGTCTGTGGGCAACGGCTCTCCACTTACCACTTCCTGCCTCCGCCAACACTGCGACTGACCTCGCCTTTTATTTTCCCGCAGTCGGCTGCGTGTCGCTGGAATATTCTGGCGGCGTGATTAGTATAGAGTCCCCCAACCTTAATGTAAGCTTTTGTTCGATTTTCTCCTGTCTGCGCCCAATTTTTTAATAATCCGCATGTCTCGTTCCTGATTGTCGTGGTCCATCTGAGGTTCTGAGAATTCGATGAGGAGACAAACGAGAACCGCAGAGTCCAGACATTCAATTACTGGATGGTTGAGTAGTGGACCCCAGGCCAGGCGCTACATAGTGCTCAGTGGGCGTTTCTGACAAGTGTGACGATTCAATGCATTGACAGGAACTGGAAGTATTACAATGGTAACAACCAATGCAAGACATTACACTGATCAATTGTTGCATTGTAGACTGCTAGCTGATGCGGAACTGCGGACAGCAGACCTGACACCGGCCCATCCATATTAAATAATTCGATATCTCCTTGTCACCGATTTTGCATAAGTATATAAATGACGCTTCTCTCCTTAGGGAATCTCACAACGCCTCCCTCACTTCTCAGCACTCCGCCATACGCTCTGGCTTATATTCCAGAACTCAACATGACCCACACCACATACTACCTTCGACCACTCGTTCAAAGACCCGCTCCCGAAATATAATTTCGTTCTAGAGGGCCCGTAGCCTGGAGAACGTCAGCAACCTCAGTAAGGTCAACCTTTTTCGAAGAGTAGTTTTGAATAATTAAGCAATGGGATATGTATGGGCTGTATATAACGAATACCGTGACCTAGATCTATAAATCGGCGACAACGAGTATGCACACACAGCGTAGCAGGAACGTTCGGAGGACTGTATATAGTAAGTAAATATAAACAAGCACTGCAGCCTATATCCAACAGAGTAAATGACATGTGCATTATGGAAAGATTCGTCGGTAGAGATCTCCGAAGTACTTCAAGTAGGAGTGTCAACACGACAGGCAAGTTCGTGCTTCCTCTTCAAATATGGGCGCTGGAACCCTTTCCCACAGCGAGCGCAGATACCCTTCACGACTCGCAAATGAGTCTCGTTTACATGGCGAGTGCGCCCATCCTTCCTGAAGGTCTTTGAACATCCAGGCCAGGTACACCGCACTTTGTTCTTATAGGACTGCACAACTCTGGGACGCGGTTGTCGATAAAAAGTCTGCATCTCACAGTATGTGTGAAGCGTAAGAGCGTTGAGCGGACAGTTGGCCCTCTCGGGGGTACCAGGGAGCAGGTCTACTAGTGGTAAGTGTTTGAAGCAATACGCAAATATAGCGAACCATACCTGGCGAACGTTGACGGAGGGGAGTATTACTGACCACAAAAGATTCTTGCAGAATAGGACCGTATTCTCGTTCCAAGAGCTGACCTAGTACAGGTTGTATGTGTTGGTGTGTTACTTGATGTAACAAGGAAGGGTCTGCGCGCTTATCGGAGATAGCTTGGAAGTCAAGTCTGTTACGATATGCGCCATCTTCCCCCATTCCGACCCCTGACGGGTGGCTTGCAAGAAATTCATCAAGGCAATTGAGGTACCTGGTCAAGATGGTCACATCAGTCGATGAATTTGACAAGTGTTTGAAGGTTTGACTTTATTGAATCTTGATCATGACATACATGCAACAATGATTCATCGTCAGTCGGGTTTGTGTAATGCTCGGCGACGCCGCCAGGTACAAATGAGGGGCCTTGACCAATTTCTCCTGGATAGGAGCGTTGGAACCCATAGCTGGGAACTATACACAAACTGAGCACGCCGCGCAAACATTAAATAAAAAACAGACCTGAAGAAGGTGAGGTTTGAAACGCTGCAGAATCAGGGGGCACAGTCAGCCCGTCCTGTCCGCCTGAAAGACAAACACGACTTTGAGGATCCCGGAAGGCCATCGAAAAGTCAGAGTGCGGACGATCGTCTCTCTGTTTAGCCATAGGAAATGAACCAGACAAGGAAAAAAGACAGATGAAGAACAGTATGTTCAGGAAGACATTGATGCGTGGATTAAGTACTATGGGGGCAACAAGTGCTGAGCATGCCAACTTCCTACGATGGGGTAAATTTTTAATCCTGCAGGCAATGGCTTGTAAGGCAATCGGAATGAGATATCCGTTTTGGCAGTGAGGACTTCATCATACCGAGTTTTGAAAGTAGCCCGTATACGTACATAGGATGCAATAGGCAGGATAACAGGTGAGCGCGCGGACATGGTGCGGAGGAAGATCCCCAGGCCATTTACATACAAGTACTATGCCATAGTCACTACCCGCCAGTCTGAAGGAAGATCTAGATAGTCACATTAATACTATTGGGTCGGGGAAAGAAGCATTACTTCAGGTCGGGAGCTTCTCTTTCGAGGAGACAGAAGTCCCGCAGGCCCGAAATTTAGTGTCAGTGACGAGAAGCACATGCGGCGACTTAAGAAGCTGCGCATCAGGGAAGAAGCGCTATCCCTCACAAGAAGCCTCGCATCAGGGAAGAAGCACTCTCCCGTCTCCTGCGCAAGAAACCTCGCATCAGGACAATACATCATCGCAGGGCCTCGAGCGCTCCGAGTCCCTCCGTCTCGATTCCTGTTGCAACTTGCAAGGCAAAGTAATGAAATTTCTCCATCCTGGACTAATCAGACCTTTAACTTCCGAAGGAAGACAGTCGTCCCTTCTGTTATCCTGAGGCACTTTATGGCCGCCCTGAGTCACGAGGGTTAGAGTCGCAGATTCAACGAAATTACCCCGTACAAACCACAGCTTGCTTTACAGCTATTTTAGTAAATCATGACAGCGGCTTTTGTTTCTTTGTAAATTACACAAATCGGGACTTCATCTCTTACTGTGCCAATGCCCCCCAAACCATTGAATAAGATTCCACCCATGCTCGAGGATGACAATAGCCTCGATGAAGACGATTTCTACCATCACAGTGCCATCCTCGATGCTCTCGACTCGATCATGAACTCAAGCCATTCAAGAAACAGTTCCTTCGTCATCGAACCCTCAACAGCAGTACATGTAACGATACCATCAAGAGTCAACAATGCCTCCAGGCTGATACGAGACCCAGGGACAAAGGGTTGATTCTTGTGCGTTCGGTTTCCTTTTGTTGAGCATCCGAAGTATCGACCATGTGTCCGCTCATCTCTTGACACGTCATCAATGAAACCAATCTCCGATGCATCCATGCGGACTATGAATGCAGCAAGAAGCTCTTCGTTGTGCTCCGAAGCAATGTGTTTGAGTTTTTTTCGGCTCATGCCAGCCTGCTGAAGTTCGTTGAAAAATGTAGTGAGATGAACGGAAATGAAGTCGTTGGTTCTGGTGAGGTCGGAGAGCTTATCGGGGGGTGGTTGGGGTTGTCACGAGCGGGTTGTGGGGGCACTCAGGGTCTTCGCAGTCCGGGTAGTTGCGGGCGCCTGTTGGGTGGCTGATGCACGTCGCCTGTCTCTCTCCAAAGCTTCAAAACCCGATACTAAGTGCTTTCAGAGAAGCCGCAACAACTGAGGATATCTTGCAAGTTGAGAAGCTCGCACTCATAAAGATGGATAGCTGCTTGCTTGACATCGTGAATTTTGCGGAATGCCATGGCAGTAGAGCTGGATTGAGATGTGAAAGTGGTAAAATTTCTAGCCAAGTCCGGATTTGTGTAATTTACAATGGGCAA
>KV448797.1:0-13277 GCA_001658105.1 Rhizopogon vinicolor AM-OR11-026
TCAGTGACCTACAATATCCATGTCAGGCAAATCAGACAATTGATATACCAATGATGTACCTTTCAACAGCAAACTTGATACAAAGTGCCAAATTCGTCCGTTGTGTCGATATTAGTAGCATTTGCATTGCTTCCTCACCCAAGGCGCCACTCGTCCCTTCCAGCAGTGGTCCACAATCAGCATTATCCTTGTCCATTTCTAAAATCATGCGAGTTATACACAATGCAGACGAAATCAAGGGTCGACACACCAGCCAAAGATACCCAGTCTCTCGGAGGGTATTGAGTTTCACGTAGTCGATCCCAAATTTTCATGTTGGTGAACATCTCCTTTGCCTTCTCCGGCGCCATTCTCTTGCACTCCATCCGTGTTAATCCTGACTCTTTGAGTTGCCCGTACGCATCGTCCCAGTGCGTGACTATACAAAGATAGTGTACTCAGTCGCGCACTCGAGAGAGAAACAACGCCTGAGGTACGAATCACGTATCGTAAGAGACTAAATACGAACGAGCAGATCGTAGGATAAATGAATATCGCGCTGAGCGCGTGGTATGACCTAGACAGCTGACATTGACAGCAGGCACTAGAATGAAGATCTAATATCAATCGAATAAGTAGCAATAACATGTAACGGAGAGATATAACGTTCGGGCCGAGCGACTTGCTATTTCCAACACACAACGCATCGAATTTCGTAAACACTGCAATCACGGGAACTGAATCAAATCCATCATCAGCCACCAGGTAAAAGATGTTACGATAAAACATGTACCACTGCTTGTGTCGCACTCGGAGAAAAACTTTTCTTCCGCTTTCGTGATCGCTCGGTGGTACTCATCCATAGGGATGCAATACCTGTAATAGGATATTACCAAGTATACCCGCTCTGAGATTATTGCCTACCATATAACATGGATTCGCTCCTTCAGTTTCATGGTAGACCCGCGCTCCAAAACGAATTCCTTCATCTTCTTGAATTCATCTACACCTCCGGCTTCGAATCCGCACGAGTCGTGAAAGATGAAATCTGGGTTGCTTCCGAACACCAATTCATTCGTAATTTCATGGTATCCGCGCTGGTAGAAGTCAAGAGTTGTCAAGATCGGTTCATAGAGTGTGTGGGTACCTACATCACGGGAGGATTGCACAACGATGGCATCGATCTGATCGCGATTGAGTGGTAAGTGGGTCTGATGTCCCACAGAAGTGGGGATTTACCTTGTTCCCCTTACGATCGAAGATTTCGGGCTTTTCTGTGGTGTTGCAGACTCTCTGAAGGAGGGTGGTCTTGCCCGCATTTGCTCGTCCCACAACGAGAATTCGAAAGCGCCCGAACTTCTCTCTGATGTCTTTAGTAGGTGCCATATGATGTGAACCTGGGTTCTTAGCAACTGATGAAAGTTGACGTTGAATGATGGAGTTGATCCTGATAGAGTGCGGAGTTCCAATTACACCCTTGTATGATCGACTACCCAGAGTACTTATGATTCCTATATAATTCCACACATAGTGGGCGCCGTACATTACCCGGCAGCCCTTAGCTTCGCATGATACTCATACCCCCGACTCGACGAATGACTACAGGTTAATCCAGACTCCGGACAGAGCCCCAGCATCTCATACTCGATACCTCGTCACTTGTGACTGGCACGCCCAACTCGTCTGTGCTAATGGTACAACTCCCAGACGATGTCCGTGACTCAATATCAGAGGGTTCGCTAGGACACCTCGCCTCCGGCTTTGAGAAATGACAAGTTTCTCCCATCGTGCTTACTACCTTCATCCATCAGGTTCGCAGACCGCATCGCCCCTGGTTCACTGCGTCCACATTCAAGTCGAGTACTCAGGCCTATACGACGTCCTCATCTTCTTCTGCGGCTATCTCGTGGCCCGAGGGGCGCATGAATAGTTGGCGCCAATCTCAAGGGAGGGGATGGAGGAGGATATGCTTGCTTATTTGTTCATGTGTTAGCGTCCCGTGCGTTTCATGACTAGGTTAGTTGTGGGATTCCGTTCGTCGGACGTCGTCGCTTGTCATATCCATATCCACTTTTGCCAATGCTGACTACTGCTTATTCAGATTGTTCCTTGAGTACGAGACGGTGATGAGCGAGGATCGAAACGGCCTACATCTCGAGCTTGGCGATGTTTATATGGTCGAGGTGGGTCTCCATAAAGCTTGATTTGGACTGTTCGATATCATCTTTTCCTGCGAGAGTTGGGCCTGGGCACTAGATTCTTGACCAACCCACAAGTCGAGTGGTTGACTACGTCAAACACCTCAGCATCTCACATTTGAAGCCTACCCAGACTGGTCACGAGTTGGCAGTACCTCGACATTGGTTGGGAGGTGGGATATATCCATGATACATACCACGGGGTACGCCGCTATTATACCATCATGTATACCCAACCTAGACTAATCTACACATCATGTCATATCTGGGCATCATGCGTCATGTTGGGGTCTGTCTACTCCAATTCAATCGCACCCCTCGGTCTGGAAGTGTAGACATTGTCCGGCGTCTTAGCAAACCGCCCCCTATCCTGCTCATCATGCCATCCCATTTTGCGCATACAAACTATCCAGTTTTGCAGCATACATTGCGACTATCTCGCGTCCTGCGCATCATCCTACTTTGCGAGGCGCCCAACCATATTCGCGTTCCTACGATATCATTTCGATACGAAAGTTCGTCTTGTCCCAAAAAGTGGAATTTGACCAGATTAGAAGGATTATCGGTCTCTGCACGTTGTCTAGTCAGCGCATCAAGTCGTTCGCGCTCGTAAACTTGGGCGCTGTAGGTATGGGTATGGTTCTCGACCATGCGAGCGCTAGCCGAGTGCTCGTGAGGTCTGCGCGGAGGAAGGATATGAATGATACAGTCGCGTCTATGAATGCGAGTGGTGGATTGTGCGCGTAGAGGATCTGGAGGTGGAGGGCGGGGATGCGGTAGGGCGTTATGGTGCATGATGTTAAAGGTGTGAGTATGCGAGACTTGGGGTGAATGATTTGGAGGTAAGGTACGTAGGGGTAGTAGCCTGTCCCGAATAAAACGATATCGATGTCTTCGATGGTATTCCGCCCTAGCTGTTTGCGGTGATCCCAATCTTGTCACTGGTGCCGATGCTGTAACGAGTTATGGGGCCTAGCCTCTATGTCTTAGATACGAGCCTGTCGGGAAGATGGAGACTCAGCGGGTTGATTCGGATAGAGGTGTACGAGCTAGGCGTCGAAGTAACACCATAGTGGATTTTGTGAATGCTCTATCACTTGAAATTTACTACGTAGTCTCCTGTGGGCAGACCCTAATGACCACATCCGGGAGAGTTGTTGTTAGTGATACAGACCCGAATGAAGAACTTCCACCTGTGCCCACACCCAGCAAATGCCAAATTCCATGCGTTTCATCCTAACCTGAGGGGGCTCCAAATGATCCAGTGTTTCCTCAAAAGCAGTGTTCACGTGGAAGTCAGACTTCCACAGGAATGTAAACACATCTTACATCTTTCTGTGAATGTCTGTCGAATTCAAGGAAGCGGTCTCGATGAAGCCTTGAGCACAAAGCTCGAGCTTGTATTGAATGTGAACAGAATCCCAGGCTGCATCGTGTTGGCGGCGGAAGTTAGCCTCTGAAATATAGAACCAGAAAATAACGCCGGGACTTGTGCACAACGAGAAACCCCCTTGTAGTTAAGGAGGGATAAAGTGCGACATAACAGCTCAGTAGCAAGCGAGAAGAACCCAAGAGGCATCGTTTAAAGCTTTGCAGGAGAAACGAGATCAACATGAGGCTTGTATATGTAAGCTTTACAATTTATAGTGGACGAAACGTCATTGATCATCATCACGTCACTCGTTCGGCGATTGACTTCGGAACAACCGCGCTTGAGGCTCTTTCCAAGCTTTGGTCCTACATCCCACTCTAGAGGTCACATTTTAATGCATTGCGCGTAGGCTAACCAATGCAGAGGTGATAGTCACCAGACTTAATGCACAACCCCCACGAGCTTTGTGAACTTGGGTAGGGGAAAAATCTGGTGATCCACGATAGCCCAAGAAATGTGGTAATGGCATACTATTATTGGACGTGATGCAGTGTGACAATCGTAATGTAGCTAATGAGAAAAAAAAACTGGGATGTTGGGCGACATGACGACAAAAGTCCCCATGTTAAGTAGAAACATCGCGCCGAATGAAGGACATAAACTCATGTTTATACGCTTCCCAGAAGCCGGCGAGTTCAGCATCAAACCTGCCAAAGCCGAGTGAGTCTCTGTAAGGTATAAGCAATCAAAGTGCCGACATACCATGGCCACCTCTCTTTCTCCAGCAACCCCTTTCGCAGCAGCATGCGGCTGAGTAAGCCCTGTGTCAGTATAAACTGCCACAGCCTGAAGTACAGCTTGCAGTTAGCCGTCGTGTAGTTGTATCTAAAAACCGCTGATTTGATCGGCTTGTAGACGGTGGTCATTCCTTCATGCTCTTGCTCTAACGACCATCCATTGAAGATAACAGGGTCCCACTGGACAAGGGACGAAGAGGAGTTCATTTGTGGACGCAGATCGACTCCTTGTGTAGGCAAAGTCAGCTTCCAAGTATGTTGATCCCCGACGGTACGGCTTTTGGAAGGGTAGAAAGGAGATTTTTGCAGAGGTGTGCCGGCCGCTAGTGAACAAAGCCAGGTAAAGCCACGTTCATCGTACTTGAGCATGACATTGAGGTCTTGCAGTGGCCTTGCCCTCCAAACCTGTAGTGTGTTTCTGTGTTCGAAAGTGGCAACTGGATACAAGGAATAAACTGCGTCGAAGGCTATGAAGTTCATGACACAGGCTGTATGCACAATGAGCATTCAACAAAAGCAGTATAATCAAGATCGGTGGACCTACTGGAGTGGAAGTTTATAATGGTGTCGAAAGGACTTATCTCTGATTCTATAAGTTGAACCTTCAGAAGACCTTCCAGGCCACATTTGTCGAGTGAGAATACAGCTTCGACTCCTTTGATATCGTAGTACAGCGAAAGTTCTTCTTCCTGTTCAAATGGCTCGCCACGCACTTCAGTACCGTCCCATTCATCAGAAGCGATTTCACGGTAATCCGCAGGTTGAGTCGAGTTTGGTCTGAATGCATATCCCTCTCTTTCAACAAGATAGTCCAAAATCTCTCTCACATGCCCTGGATGCACGTAAAGGTCCATGTCAGCATTGGGATAGAATGACCTGTCCAAAAACTGGACCGCATTCGAGCCCGCAATAAGGGTCCCCGTGCGCGCTTGTAAGCTGCGGAAGGCTAGAGGATCGGCAAGAAAGCGGGAAAGATGCCTATGTATGTTGAAGGCGCGGTGGGAAAAGTCCTTCGAGGCAGCGTATGCAGCACGACAACTGCGCCCAGTGCGCACAAGCGTGCAAGGCGAGACGCAAGAGAAGATAAGGTCGTAAACTGGAGGTCGACAAAAAATTTGGCCTATTGAACATTCATCTGCAAAGCGAGGCTTTCGTGCACTGGTGTGTCTGGCTCGGATTTGCGACATGCGCTGTGGACTGGGGCTAAGGTCAATATCTTCGACACGAGCTTTCTTGAAGGAGTTGAAGAATTGGTCTAGGGTAGGCACGTTGAGAAATTGGGCGACTTTGAATAGGAGAACGTGTACCAGGATTTATGTAACGCCGCGAAGGCTTGGTTGTGCCAGTGTGCTAGTCAAGTACTAGTAAGTAATAAGGACTAGCCGGTCACGACAGGCTCCGAGCTGCAGTTCGGTCATGGCTTTCCATCGCGTTTGTTGGTGCTGAATCGGTTGATGAGAACCAGTAGAGAAGTCAATCATCGAATCAGTTCCAACTTGAAGTTCATGTGAATTCGGTACTCCGGTTTGCCGCGAGCGTCTCAAACCGCATACTTATTTCCACCAAACATTCTTTCGTGCATCCATGTCTCTACAGGGCTTAATATCTGGATCAGAATGTGCAGTACCGTTCAATCCGCTCTCGCAAGTTCTTAAACACACAGAAGGAGACAGAACCTTGCAGCAGGTTTGTCAATAATCCCGCAGAAACTCGTTACTTTCTGACGATACTTGCGAACAGGATCGCGTAGCTGGTTCTTCATCCTCTAGAGTCAGCTTTTCATCATCTCGCCTGTCTAGTATACTCATTTCATCCAACAGCTCCAGCACCTTCCAGGATCAGCTCCAGCTCAAGCCGCCGAGCAAGATGTCGCAATGGCACGTCAGTTCTTCGAAGGACAGCAAAGATTAGATGGCCCTGCGTTTGCTGCTCCTCCACATTTCCATCCTGCAGAGCTTGCTCGAATGGGGCATCTCGAACTCAACGATGCATGGACTAGGGAGAGATCTCATCAGCCTACATTGCATAATAATATGACACAGAACTCGTGGGCTACAGAATTTGGCGGCGCTCAGCAACAGTCCAGTAGTGGTCCCTCCATGCAACATTCCATCGCTCAGATATCTGAAGGCGAGTTGCCTTGCATCATGATGTAGACTCGCGAGCTAACACCAGACATGCAGCTCAGAGGTTAATTGGTTCACATGGGGTGTATGGATCGCCTATTGGCTCGTATAGGAACATGGGACCGTCGTTCTTTCAAGGATTCAATGTTGCTCCACCCAGTGTAGCTGATGCGAGCAAAGGGAAGGGTAAAGCTCGCGAAGCTGATTTTGAAGCTGCCTTTGCTCAGGTGGCTGCCTCTTTGCAAAATCAGCAACAATCGTCCTCTGGCATTGTCGAACTGGACGATACTACCGCTAGTTTGGAGCAAGCCATGGAGAGCGTCAAACTTGGAGATCCTGACATGACTAACGCGGATTTCAAGGAGTTCGTTATTTGATCTTTTATAAGCTGCCTTGCTAATTTTCCGTAGCGTCTGGGATCACCTCCAACACTCGGATATACCTCCTCCCTTAGAAGATATCGGCATATGGGAGTCACAGTTCAACCAGCTCATGGGTCGTGATCGCGAGGAGCTCGACCGAGACTACTCCGAAGCTATGCAAGAAGCGTGGAATGATGGACTGGGAAATTTCAATCAGAGTGCTCAGTCACTCGACTCCAAGTTTACCGATGATGGGATTCCTATCCTGCCCGAATATGTGTTCGGTAAGTCCTATCCATAACCTCACGTCCTCGGTTATTAATTCATTTAGACCGAAACAACAAATACCTTGATCAACCCTCGCTGAGTCGATCACCATTGAGCGAGGCGAAGGCTTTTTTGGAGCAGGGTGGTTCGCTATCTGAAGCTGCTCTTCTACTCGAGGCTGCTATCCAGCAAGGAGAGCTTGGCGAGGGCGGATATGAAGCATGGATACTACTTGGTGAGACCAGAAACATGGACGAGCGCGAAGAACTTGGCTTGCGTGCGTTGACTGAAGGAGTACGCCGATCGGAAGCAGCCAATGCCAATGGAGCAGGCATGCTAGTAAGTATTCATCTAGAAGCTTCCACCAACTTGTTCTCATGATGGATTCTAGTCTTTGGCGATCTCATACACCAATGAGTCTTATGACCGGGCCGCTTATAATATGTTACTTCGATGGCTACATGCCCGATTTCCCGATTTTCCGATACCGGACGAGACACAACAAGCTGTGTCTTTGCATTCGACGTGGGACTCCCATGAGAAACTTACAGAGACGTTCCTTGCCTTGGCACGCCACCAGTACAATCAAGGGATTGTTGATCCCGAAACCCAGATAGCACTTGGTGTACTATTCTACACAACGACGGACTACGAGCGTGCGAAGGATTGCTTTGAGAGTGCCTTATCACAGCGTCCTCGGGTAAGCTCCGGCCGCTGTCATATTCTTTGTCGCTGATCACGGTTATTAGGATTACCTGCTCTGGAACCGACTAGGATCCTCTCTTTCCAATGGAAACAAACCCGAAGAAGCCCTTGGGGCGTACAGGGAAGCCCTCAATTTACGCCCTACCTACACTCGTGTTATCTATAACGTTGGGGTCGCGTGTACGCTTTTCCGTCAACCCTCTATACATATTTGGCTAATCTTGCGTAGGTCTAAACATAGGCGCTCACAAAGAAGCGGCTGAACACTTCTTGAGTGCACTCATCATGCAAGAAAGCACAAATGGTCAAACTAGTGATCAGCTGTGGTTTACCCTGAGACGTGCCTTCATCGCAATGGTAAATATGTTCTAATCCTTTGTCTAAATGTCGTTTTCTAATCATCATTATCCCAGGACCGCAGTGACCTTGCTGAGTTGGCAAAGCCTGAGAGCAGGTCAAATTTAGATTTCTTTAGGCAGCAAGGATTTGATTTCTAGCCACGCCGCAAGTCCGCTATCTACAACCTGATCTATCAAACATTGTGAATAAACCGTAATCGCCGTTTCGTTGTTGGTTCTTGCTTTGATTATCATGATGTGTATGTCGGTTCAATGTTCATCCCCCCTAAGTGCTGTCCAACACCACAAGATCTACTCCCATAACGATCACTATCGGACTTCTGTCGGATTCACTTCAGGGTAGTCCTAAACGAGGGCTCAGCGCTGCAATTCAGTCAAAGTTCAGTCGACTAGCTGTACTTACTTCGGCATTATGATGCGACGGGCACGTGCATTATCATGCTGGAGCAGAATTTCAAGTTGCCACCCTGTTTTACCTTGCTGTATATTGACACTGTGCCCAGGAAATTGCTGTCTGTCGACCCTTGTGGACGCTCATGTGCCACACTTTGTGATGAGAAAAGTCCTAATCTGTGACTAGCACCACCTCGGTGTTCCTGTGGTTGTCCGTCTTGATCTGTCCATTCTGGGTAGCTCGTACATTATAAAATGGACTCCATCTCCTCGCCATCCCTTCAGCATCTGCTCTTTTCACTACTGTGTTAAATCCTTTGTGGGTTCTCTTACTTCCTAAAACTATCCCGTAGCTAACACGGCTTTGCAGCTGAACAACCACACCAATCATCATGAGCGACACCCCTGGAACCAAAGAGTGCTGCGGCAGCGCCTGCACGTGAGTCTTGTCTCGACATGCATACATTTCAACTTCGTGTTCTGATCATCTGCCAACAGCTGCAACTGCGCTACTGGTAGCTGCACTTGCGGTGGTAAATCTTCCTAAGCATTGTGCGCAAGCGCTTGCACGACGTCTTTGGGTTGTATATAATTATATCAATCGGAGGTGTTATAAGTTGACTGTTGTATTTGAATGATCATCATTGTTTTGACTTTGAACTGGATTTCAATCGTCGGAAATCCGGCGCTACCCCAAGTACTCGACCAATCATGCATGGTGAATTTGTACATTCGTGTCATGAGACGAAGTCAGACGACCGTTGACATGCGCGCTTGTTGATCTCTTAATACTCAGTTACGTCACGGTAGTGGTACTGTTATAAATAACTGCGACTGTAATTTCATTCCGCGTTATATCCACATCAGACCTCCCGTAGTCAAGAAACCTTGCAGCTTGAAGTTGAAGGATTCGGAAGACAGTAGTCTTTCCTTATTAGACCACCTTTGATGGCATCCTTTGCGTGTTCGAGCCATGACTCATACCGGGCCTCTCAGTCTTCAAGTGTCAATCTTCAGTCGGGTCTCAGATCTGCAGAGCTGTTGACCTCATTTGCTTTGCGATGAATATGTTTTGATGTATCGATGCAACTCAAAAGCAGCAACTCAAAAACCAACTTATTTCCATTTGGCTCACGATCAAGTGGCAGGTGACGGACTTGCTACCATTCTCGACTCTCGACTATAGCACAGCTGATGCACCACTGCTGGAAGACCACCAATTTCAGCGTCGGGAAGCCGTCGTGGTATAATTACGCTCGGTTCTGGCTGGTTCTGGTCATACTTGTATCATGGGACTTTGGGGCGAAGCTGAAGCCGGGCCGGCTAGTATGATGTATTCCTTCATTATAAGACACGGGATATGATATTGCGCCTCCAGCATCTCTTCTAACGTCGACCTCAGTCATGTCTTCAGTAGAGATGTGAGTAGATTCGCACTGGATTATAGGTATGACTCTCACCTGCGGCGTCCAGTCATTCCGTCTCGCGCCCCACTGCGGTGCCCACTCCGGGCAAGCTCAACAAGATCTCCTGTCAGTTAACACAGGACAAGGTATTGACCTGCTCGTATGGCTCGTTCCCTCTTGCTGACTTTCTATGTGCTCGAAGGCTCGGGGTGGTGCCCAGGCTATGTGTGAGTGTCTGCCCCTAAATGATAGTCATCGTCCGATTAACGTTTATGACAGTGTACGCCACTGGTTTGACCGAGGAAGATATGAATAAGCCACAGGTGCCTCGGGACAATTAGAGTTTTGAAGCGCTCTAATCGTTTACTAGATCGGTATTTCACCTATATGGTGGGAAGGTGAGCGCTTGCCCTACTTGTAAATATCAATGCTGAAGTGCGCTCCTCGCAGGCAACCCATGCAACTCTCATCTCGTGTGTTTTTCCCCGGTTGCAGGCTTCTGGCAAACTAACACTACTACTTAGCTTGACTTGGCCATGAAAGTCAAGGAGGGCTGTAAGGAGGAAGGTCTAGTCGGCCTGACTTTCAATACCATCGGTGTTAGGTGAGTTTTGGTAATCTTCTCGACGTGTACATGCTGAAGTCTGTCAGTGACGCTATCACAATGGGAACAGATGGTAAGGTGTTTTTGATGCCTCCTCTTTGGCATGTCTGATTGTATCGACCAGGAATGCGGTACTCGTGCGTAACGGTCATTGGCATGTTATATTCATATTGTTAACGGGTACCCCAGCCTCCCAAGTCGCGACCTTATCGCGGACTCTATCGAGGCTGTAAGTAGCCTTGCGAGGACCGTAGTTTTACGCTAATTCATCCCTTTAGGTTACGCTTGTAGGAGGTCACATCCTTTGGTAGTGATCAGAAACTTAAAATTCTCGCTTGTGTCAGGCCCAACACTACGACGCCAATATCTCAATACCAGGTTGTGACAAGAACATGCCTGGTGTCTTGATGGCCGCGGCTAGACACAACAGGCCGACCATCATTGTATATGGTGGTACAATTCAAGTTGGGACACGCCATGTCGACTGCCCTTCCATGGGATTCGAGAAAGGCGGGACTGTCAACATCGCGGACGCCTACGAGTCTTATGGTACGTAATTTCTGTTTCCTTGTCCTCTCAGGCCACGAACATGATCCAGGCGCCTACGCTGTTGGTACCATCACCGATGAGGAGCGATTTGATGTCGTCAGGCATTCATGCCCGGGCGCAGGTGCATGTGGTGGCATGTACACGTACGTGTTCCCTCGCTTTGACGCAGAAACCTCCTCATATTATGTCCTAGGGCCAACACAATGAGTTCTGCCCTCGAAGTCTTGGGTATGTCTCTTCCCTACTCCTCGAGCACACCAGCCATGTACCCTGGTAAGCCAGAAAACATTTCTGCTGCATGTAACATATTGAACTTGTGAGTTAGAGAAGGCACAGGAATGCTTCAAAGTCGCCAAGTACATGAAACGTCTTCTGGAGCTTGATTTGAAGCCCCGGGATATCCTCACTCGTCAATCTTTCCTGAATGCAATCACTATCGTCAATGTTCTCGGTGGCTCAACGAATGCTGTACTTCACTTGCTGGCCATGGCCCGTGCCGCTGAAGTTCCTTTGACAATCGACGACTTCCAGATGATTTCAGACAAGACTCCTTACCTTGCCGATTTGAAGTACGTTTGAATTCTTTATATGATTTCACGCTCTTACAACATTGCCAGGCCATCGGGCAAGTACTATATGGAAGATGTTCACAAGATTGGCGGTATCCCCGCAATTATCAAATATATTCTCAAGAACACCGATCTCATTGACGGTAGCCAGATGACCGTCACCGGAAAGACACTTGCTGAAAACCTCGTGGACGTCCCGGACCTTGACTTCGATAACCAGGATATCATTAGAAAACTGGACAACCCCATTAAACCTAGTGGTCACTTGACTATCCTCAAAGGTAGCTTGGCTCCTGGAACTGCTGTCGCCAAGCTCACAGGCAAGGAGGGCCTGCGCTTTGAGGTGATTCATGGTTATTTGCGAGTCGATTTCACACTATAGCTGACCCATGCGGTGGCGGTTCAGGGTGTAGCCAAGTGCTTTGACAGGTAAGGCGTGATGTGAAGTCTTGTAGCCTCCCTTACGTACTTCGTCTTCTAGTGTGCATGACTTCTATCCTGCGCTTGAGCGTGGAGACATCAAGCCTGGTACAGTCTTGATCTTCAGATACCAAGGACCCAAGGGTGCACCAGGAATGCCAGAGGTAATTTCTCCCTCCGTGTCTGTATTCCTTCCATGTCTCACATCTTACTGCAGATGCTGGGTACGATCTCATTTTGACCAGGCACTACGGTCCTAATCATTTTAAGCGCAGGTCCCACCGCCGCTTTGATGGGTGCTGGGTTGGGTAATTCAACTGCACTTATTACGGACGGCCGTTTCTCTGGAGCATCCAGAGGTTTCATTATTGGTGCGTCTTTTGAATAATCTTTGTGAAGACTGGAAGGCTTATACTTGCGCAATGTACCAGGCCACGTCGTTCCCGAGGCGACCCTCGGTGGTCCCATTGCTCTTGTGGAGGACGGTGATACAATTGTCATTGATGCAAAGAGCAGGGTCATCGACTGGCAAGTCAGCGAAGAGGAGAAAGCACGCCGAAGAGAGGCATGGGAAGTTTCGGGCAAGAGTGCCCTGAAGGAAAAGAGGGGTATCTTGTTCCGATACGCCCGCGATGTTGCTGTAAGTGGTTTGCTTTGGTGTTTTGTCCTTCCTGCTCACTTTTTTATACTTTATAGCCTGCTAACGTAGGAGCATACTGTGACTAAGTGACCTGCTATGGTGTACGAGAGGGCATTTTTGAAAAATCAATTGAGCGACATCGTTCCTAGCAACTCGATAAATAACCTGCGTGAAGTTGAGGTGTCAACAGATACATAAGTCAGATTCAAAACGACCCTCGTGGTACAACCAGCAATCAGCTTTGACTCATCCTGAGACGTGCCTTCAAGTTTATCGCAGTGGTAAATACGATCAGATCCTCGGTCCAAATGTCATTTGCTAAACAACATCCCGGGATCGCAGCCCAGCCCGAGAGCTAGCCAAATTTGAATTTCTTTGAGCAGCAGAGACTTGGCCTCTAATTGCAGATTTCTATGTACAAAATAGACCATAAGTTTGTTGTTCGTTCCTGTTTCGATTATTAATTTATCTCGGCGTATTTGTCGGTTCAGTCTCATCCCACTAAGTGCCGCCCAGATACCACCACATGAC
>KV448800.1:0-13251 GCA_001658105.1 Rhizopogon vinicolor AM-OR11-026
GTTGGTCCAAGGACGGCGCACACATTTTCTCCGGATCTTCGGATAGCACCATCCGAAAATGGCAGTCGATCGACGGCAAAGAGCTCGTCGTTCTTCGTGGTCATACTAGGTCCATCAAGGCCCTCTGTCTTTCCCCCGATGAATGCCATCTTGTCAGCGCATCAACAGACTGCTCAGTTCGCATCTGGGACCTCAAGACCAATCAGCAAGTCGGAGAGCCACTCCTGCACGACGACGAACTCATGGCTCTTGCCATATCCTCCGACGGACGATACATCGCTAGTGCTGGATTGGACAAAAAAATATATCTATGGAGCATAGAGGCAGCACTCAAGAAGGATGGTGACCAAGTTCGTGTGCGTGTATACATCGCTGTTATCAGCCCATTCTCTTATCGGTGTTGCGTGATGGAAACCCACAGTCCGTCGCAAAGCTTGAGGCAAGTCATTCAAGTTCTGGTTGGCCTTTCGCACCATGTCTCACTTTTTTCTACCAGGAGCGCGCAACTTTAACTGGAGATGTTCGCTAATCCGTCTTGAACAGCCTCATCATCTCACATACCTCGTTAGGTCCTGAACCACGTTGCCCCATCTAAACGGCAGGCCCACAATAGAGTTTCACCTAGATATGTCAGTATTGTTTTACCTTCTCTGAGTCTTGGCCTGACGCTCATACGAGGGAGATGATTTCTGGGGGGATGATACAAATCGCTCCCCTCATCGCTCGGCTGCTCTATCCACTGACCCACCTCTTCGTCGTCGCAATTTGTTCGATTTCCTACGCTTCAATGTTCGACCAGTAGGTGCCTCCCAACCACTACCGCTTCAGTCCCGTCGTTGGAATGCTAGCTTAATCCCTGTGAGAATTTCGAGGCATCGCGTCGATGTTGCTCCTTGTCGTATTGATGATGTGAGTCCCTTGTCACCACAAACAACTTGTCAGTGATATCATGGAAATGAACTTCCAGAGATATGCCGTTGCCCCTCCGACTGAAGCAGAAGTGGCTGCAGCTATTCAAGATGTGACTGGCAACCAGGTCAACGGTTCAGCGCAACCAGGTGGAACTACAGTTGGGGTACAGCGACCTCAACAAGCACCACAAACACAAACTCCTGAGGGGAAAAATTCTGGTGCAGGTACAGACGAGTCTGTGCTAGGATGCTGTGGATTTTATCTTGTTCGTCGCCGGTCCTGATCGCACTAGTCATCGTTGTGTAGAAGTTCAGGATTTCTGAGATCAATATTTATGATCGTGAAGGTGTATATTTTTCGAGTAGATTACAATCAATCATCATGCCAACGTATGTAGATTATCAGGTAATGATAGCAGTGGAAGGCTTCGGTCTTTTGTGTTATGCATTTCCTAGTCCTCCATGAGCAACCGAACAGACTTGAACGCATCGGCGCAGGGCCATGGGGAATTAAGCGCATTGCGCTGGATCAGATTTTTTGAGATTTTTTTGTCTCGTTTGTTGCCACGGATATCTGCGCCTGTCTCACGGTTCTTTGGAACTTGTCCTAGGTTCTGTTTAAGATCCGGTTAAAAGAAAGGCAGTTTTCTCCCAGTGGATACATGCCAGCAATCATGTCCTTGAAGGGGCACACCTTGTCGACATTGCTAGCCAGGCTGGCTTGGGTATGGGGCAGCTCTGTGCGCAGCTTTGATAATGCAGTGCACCGGAGAAGGCGCACGGGTTCTGTATTTGTGGGCGGGACGGGTGGAGGTGCGGATACGGTCGCAGATGTGTTCTGGAGTCCTTCAAGGACATGATTGCTGGCATGTATCCACTGGGAGAAAACTGCCTTTCTTTTAACCGGATCTTAAACAGAACCTAGGACAAGTTCCAAAGAACCGTGAGACAGGCGCAGATATCCGTGGCAACAAATGATATTCCTGATACTCTCGGTGGTGCTGAGGCCTGCCCACTCTGCTTATCCATTCCTTTTCGTCGACCCGTCCTCATAGCCCCAACATTTACTCGCTGAGTACGAGGCGATAAAAGCTGAAGTAGTAGCCCTCCGGAACTTCATCCACGCTTTGTTCTTGCGCACGCAGCCCCGCTGGATGTCAACCCTCCAGCGGGGCATTTGAAGAGTCAGAGACGCGGCGGGGGACACAGGTGCCCTCCTTTCCTAGACAGTATTGACCTATATGGGGCACTCTAACCCACTAGGACATGAATGTGACATTTAAAAAAAACCCAGTCCATCACAAAGCTCGAGGCAAGCCATTCAAGTTCTGGTTCGCCTTTCGCACTATGTCTCACTTTTACCAGGAACGCACAACTTTATCAGAGCTGTCCCAGGTCTGTCCAGGTCTGTCTAGACTATGCCTAATTGCTGATGCCGAGTCCTTTGCAGACCCGGTGATATTGATCTCGACGCCAAGTTCGAGCCCAGCCTGCTGAACACTGCCATCTATCTTCTGGGTCTATCTCAACAGATCTTGGCATTTACTATCGATTTCCAGGTCAGTTATTTTTTGTGAGCTATGTCGAAATTGATGAACTGATGGTGATTCTCGTAGGGTCGCCCATTCGGTGAGGGAGTTCGCGAGGAGCCGTACTCTCCACATCCGAGGCATTTTGGATACATACCCATCAACTCCCTTTGTTATTTCACCTTCTTCCGTTACCCTTCACACTTTGACTTTGTTTGACACATAACGCTTCATCGCCACTCTTCCTTGTCCTGTGTCCTTCGCCACTCACTTGGACGCACTTCCAGCATCCACCACACACTTTGGTCTTCTACTTCTCATATATAAGCTCCCATGTACTCTCTCAGCAGATCATTACAATTCACCCAAGTTACAAGCATTATCTGGATCGACGCATTTGGGGTATACTACGTTGATATTATGTTTACAGATATTATTATGACCCGCGGGTATACCCTTGATGGGATGTGCCCGGGGTCATTCAAGCTCTTATCCGGGTCAGCAAACTCGTACCCCTGCTGGGTGTGGGTATACCAGGGGGTAGGGGTAGGGGTAGGGGCATCACCTCTGATACCTGGGGGTTTACCCCTGCAGTTCCCTATGTAGCTAGAAGTACAAGCGGTAGGGGGGTAGCGGCAGCCCCCTGATGAGACCTTTCGCAGGCTTGAAACCGCTGCCAATCCGCTTTACTAACACCTCCTTTCCCATGTTAACAGCACCCTGATGGTGGCTTGCAGCAGGTGCGAAGGGGTGGTCAGTCTGGAGTCATGCCTGCCTCGTTCCTCAGCGGTATAGAAACACAAGCAACACTAACCCTGATGGGGCCCAATGAGTGCCCATGTTAATTTGCCATAGCTAAAACTTCACATTTTTCCTAACCTATTTAACTCCAGTGTACCGTAAATTTGTACGGTCGTAACCGTATACGGTTACGGCGACCAGCCCTGCTAGCGCCAAGCGTCTCATATGTCAGATAGCCTCAACACAATGTCATGACGCCAGCAAACCGGACCAAACAGCAGCAGGCGGTCGAAGCTACAGAATGTCAAACTGGTCGTCTATCAAGTCTCTTCATTTCCTCCACCATCACTGAAGTATCTCCTCCCCTGCGACAGTCGTTTCTGTGCATTTGACAACCTATAGCCCACTGTCTACTCACATTGTCAAGCACGGCGGCCACTTCAAACACTTTGCGATCGGCGTCAGATGGGCGAACAGGGTAGTTCAGCAAGACGGAGAGGAGGAGAACGAGGAGCGTTGGTAGACTCACCGACACGTGCTGCTCCTCTAACGAGCGAGAGGAATCCGCCACCCTATGGTGCACAGCATCGCCAGGATGCACTTTGGGGAGGTGAGTAGCCTCATGTGATACTCATCAATGGACTGAGCAGGATGCAGGAGGAAATGAGGCGCTCCCTCCTCGGTGGTGGAAATATGATGTTGGGGATGGTAACACATACTATCAACATGACCACCCGGTCATGACTTCGATCAACCGGCCTTTACCAGGAGTGAGACTAGGTGAGTTAAGAAACTACTACCAGGGCGAGGCACTCACAACCGAACATAGATGAACCTGGAAGTCTTGTTGTTCCAGGGTGCGAATGGCACATCTCACCATTCGGTCGGTCCTACTTCGTCTATCACAATACTCGGACCACGTCGTGGCAGAAACCAACACCAGAACGTCCAGCAGGGAGCTTGACACCGGAGTGCGTCATGGAAGGTCATTCCGAGTGCATATGGAGCCTTGCCTGTGTGGGCACCAGTTACAATGTAGTGAGTGCATCGAGTGATGGTTCAATTCGCCAGTGGAGAAGATATGGGGAGCAGGTAGGAAAGCCTTGGCGAAGTAACGGAGGAGCGTTACAGTCGATGGCGGTGTCTCCAGATGAAACAATGGTTGTGAGTGGAAACATTGATGGAATAGTGCAGCTGTGGAAGGAGGGCGAGATGGTCAGAGATCCATGGGAGGGGCATAATGCTGCAGTGAGGTATCTCGATTGGTCTCCCAATGCATGCGAGATAGCAAGTGGATCACAAGATGGAACTATACGACGCTGGAACCCTGACACTGGCCAACAAATCGCACCACCGATAGAAACCGGTCATAATTGGGTGAAGACCGTGAAGTACTCTCCACAAGGCGACAAATTCGCAAGCGGCGGCTCGGACTTTATGATCCGGGTGTGGTCGAAGGACGGCGAGTTGCTCATCGAGATCAAGGGACATGACGCCTGGGTTCATACGTTGTGTTGGTCCAAGGATGGCGCTCACATCTTCTCCGCATCAGGGGATAGCACCATCCGAAAATGGCAGTCTATTGACGGCAAAGAGCTCGTCGTTCTTCGGGGGCATGCCAACGCCATCGCATCCATCTGTCTTTCCCCCGACGAACACCATCTCATTAGCACATCAACAGACTACTCAGTTCGCATCTGGGACCTCGAGACCAATCAGCAAGTCGGAGAGCCACTCTTGCACGACGGTGAAATCTTCGCTCTTGCCATATCTTCCGATGGACGATACATTGCTAGTGGTGGAAACGATAAAAAAATATATCTATGGAGCATAGAGGCAGCACTCCAGAAGTGTGGTGACCAAGTTCGTGTGGGTGTGAACACCGCTGTTATCAGCCCATTCTCTAATCGGTGTTGCATGATGGCGACCCACAGTCCGTCGCAAAGCTCAAGGCAAGTCATTCAAGTTCTGGTTGGCCTTCGCACCATGTCTCACTTTTTCTATCAGGAGCGCGCAACTTTAACTGGAGATGTTTGCCAATCCGTCTTGAACAGCCTCATCATCTCACATACCTCATTAGGTCCTGAACCACGTTGCCCCATCTAAACGGCAGGCCCACAATAGAGTTTTACCGAGATACGTCAGTATTATTTTATTTTCTTTGAGTCTTAGCCTGACGCTCATACAAGGGAAATGACTTCTGGGGGCGTAATACAAATCGCTCCCCTCATCGCTCGAGTGCTCCATCCACTGACCCACCTCCTCCTCATAATTTCCTACGCTTCAACGTCCGACCGGTAGGTACCTCCCAACCACTACCGCTTCAGTCCCATCGTTGGAATGCTAGCTTAATCCCTGTGAGAACTTCGAGGCATCGCGTCGATGTTGCTCCTTGTCGCATTGATGATGTGAGTCCCTTGTCACCACAAATACCTTCTCAGTGATATCATGGAAATGAACTTCCAGAGATATGCCGTTGCCCCTCCGACTGAAGCAGAAGTGGCTGCAGCTATGCAAGATGTGACTGGCAACCAGGTCAATGGTTCATCTCAACCAGGTGGAACTGCAGCTGGGGTACAGGGACCTCAACAAGCACCACCGACACAAACTCAGGGGCAAAATTCTGCTGCAGGTGCAGATGAGTTTGTGATAGGATGCTGTGGATTTTACCTTGTTCGTCGCCGGTCCTGATCGCACTATCATTATGTAGATGTTCCCTGCGATCAATATTTATGATCGTAAAGGAGTATACTTTCTTGGCAGAAGATTACAATCAAACATCAGGACAACATATGTAGAGGCTTATGTACTACTCGGCATGCCCAAACACTCTCAGAGTGTGAAACCCGGACGAATAGCTAGGTTGTCGGGCGAGTTCTATCAAGCGCCACCGCGGAGTTGAGAAAATAAATTAGGAGCAGCGGTCAATCTGAAACTTACTGTCGCGATGACTGATAAACTGTGAATACAAATGTGTTACCCACCATGTACTTAAAGCCAGCGAGAAGTAGAACCCTTACCTGACAGCGACGGAGACCACTTCCATAGTCCTGGAGATCTATAGTTCCAAGATATGATCCGTACCTTTCCTGCACTTCTTGTTAAATCAATCCCGCTGTTACTTGACCCCACCGCCTTCAGAAGTGTGGAGAGTAGGAATGGAGCTCACAAAGCAAACCTAAACACGACCTACCCCCAACTCGGTGTCAACAGATTACTTTCCCTTCTGTATCTATGAGAATATCCCTTGGAATACATCTGCAATGACCTGGCGCAGCTTCCGAGGCAACTTTATACGAGGTAGGGGATGGAGAAACTTTGCACCAATACGACCAAATTGTGGAAGACGTTGACATATGAACAGAATGCATTCAGGACGCGCTCAACATCAGAGTATATTCTGCCAGGCGCACCAATTTCGTGGGACAAGTCATGGTCCGAACTATCGCGTACGCTAAGTGGGTGTTGGGTGAGAACGTAGCGTGGTGCATATACGAGAGGTGACTCATTTGCGAAATGCGCCATCAAGTGGCGAGGAGAAATTGGAGAGTAAATAGACACAGCATTGAGCATCAATTACGCGGAATGTTGATCCCATTTCAGCAAAATACTGCCCTTGACTTTAGAGTAATTCGAGTGGGGTGGATGGCCGTCGACTAGTGGTCATGGGAGAATTCGTGCGGCAGAACGACCCGAAGGAATCTTGGATAGACAAGGATCCTTTATACAGGTGTGTGAACGCTTGAACGTTGTGCATGTGAACCATCATGATCGCAGACAAAGCTGAAATCAGAAATGTGAATGCAAGAAAATTCTAATGTTTCGCGGTCACGTGAGTGTTACTGCGACAAGGTGCACCAATCTCAAATGACACTTTCATATTTACAAATGGCTAACGACCCAGGCAAGATGGGTCCAGTCCGAACCTTCAGCTTAAAATGATGTATCATAGCCCATCTCTCCGCCGTACCCGTTTCACCCATCTCATAAACCCCCGCTCCCAGGAATTTGGCATCGTTATCACCACAGAGACAATATGACTACAGTCCACAACAACGTTGCGGCGACATGTGTCGTGTGTGTGCTGACAGACAAGGATACTCAACTCGCAACCCGTGTCGAAGCGACAACAACTTCAGCTTTTCTCGTCGACAGTCAACTTGGTGCCATGGGCGGCAGCATGCGTCAACTGCGCAAAATAGCCTGTCCCTTGACCACATCTTGGGCAGACTCAAGGTCGAACTGCAGAAGAGCCTGGAGACAGGCCCCAAGTTGATCTCCTTGAGCATGTCAATAAACGATATACGCGATCCTTCGGTGGCCCTGCGGTCCATCTACCCTCATTTCTATATGCTTTATTCTCACAGCTCCGATACTTCTCGCACTTCCATCAGTCCTTCCCTTATGTACCGTGACAACAAACCCCAAGCACATCTCCGCCCCACATCCGCCCCGCCCTCAAATACATAACACCCTTTCCCCTGGAACCCCTTCCACTCTCTGAACTTTGCACAAGCGGAACTGCATCAGACCCAAGCTAGCATCGCAAGCCACGTTGACAAGATCTTCTCCCTCGAGGACATCATAGACGAGCACGACACCATCACAGCGCAAGGCACCGCTTTCCTGGATCTCATACACGCTTCGTCTTTATGCGCGCATCACCACAGCAGTATGGACATCCACATGGGACGCAATCGCAGTACACCAGAAAAACACGACACGACCATCATCGATGCGATCACGCCGCATGCGCTGGATGCGCTGGAGGGCATTGTGAACGAGCATGAGAAGGAGGAGAATTGGCAACATGCAGGGACGAGAACAAAGTTGGAAACCTAATAACATGGAGCTAATGGATATGGTGTGTCAGGTGAGTACTGCATTCCCATCGAAGCCTGTAGGACGTCTTAGCTGAGTTCATCAAGGTTTCAGAGCCGAGCGTATTGCTATACTGTGGCATTGCTGTAAGGCCGTGTTGAGTCATACGACGCTATCAATGTAATGCAAATTATCATACAATAACGGGTGTATGCTACCATTTGTTGTCCCCTTCGCAAGTGTATCACTCCGTTGACGAACTTCGCGTATCCTGCAATGTCGGGTTGACCCTTTGCTTAAGATCGATGATATCGTAATATGTCTGCCTAACCGCCCCACCCACCAGTTTCCAGGAATTTGGTGTCGATCCACCACAACCACAGTACGTGTTATATATATGCGTCTTCTTATATGAGGACGCTCAATTCCGTCCTAACATCAGCCTATGTCCCTCTCAGTACTCCCCGCATCACTACGAACTTCCGCTCTGCTCATCCACAGCGCCGCCGAACCCTGTAGATCCAGCTGCATAGCATGGGCAGCAGCTTTAGCACAGCAGTGGGGTGGAGAATCGCGTCAGAATACGATATCATTTGCGCAAGTCAAAGATATAACACAGGTTCGCCACATGATGGACGTCAGGATGCTAGAGGTATTGTAGTTACGTGGATGCCGTCCGTACCTGGAAGTTCTCGTTTATACACATATGTTGCATACCGGTATTGTACGTATGTCATAGTAAAGCAGACCTGACTGAGTGCATTTGCACCATCTACTGGTACTTAGCGTAATCTTGACTCGTTCGCGTACTTGAATACATTGACTCTGTCAGACGCACACACACGCAATCTCAAGCGCATGAAACAGCTACTGCAACTTCTTCTACGCGTCAGTGTGTCGAACGTAGCTAGAGTCCATGTAGAAAGTGGTGGATCTGCTGGGATACATGTTGTCGTGAGTCGTGACGGTCTTTGTGGTATGGTCCCCCTGGCTCTACAATTAGCGGCATCGGTAAATTACTTTGTTCTGTCCAGAACTGGACAGTGCGGGACAACGTCACAACTAGGTCCCAACTAGACAAACAGACTACTTTCTGTACAGAGCTGCA
Source organism: Rhizopogon vinicolor AM-OR11-026 (assembly GCA_001658105.1). Lineage (NCBI taxonomy): Eukaryota > Fungi > Basidiomycota > Agaricomycetes > Boletales > Rhizopogonaceae > Rhizopogon > Rhizopogon vinicolor. The sequence continues at coordinate 9,111 of KV448800.1, forward strand.
CAGAACCTCCCAGTGCTCACAGTAGTCATACAATAATAAACCTTTTGGTTTCCTTAAATTTTCAGACATTCAAATAAAAATTAGTTAATTGCATTCAACCATCTAAATACGAACTAACTAATACTAAGCTAGAGTCTAGAGAATATGGCAAGAGGGCGTGTTAAGGTGTGCGATAACCTAAGGTACGCGACGGTGCATTACCGAGGGCGAGACTGTGCGGCGGTGAGTACGACAAGGGTACAATACAATGCAAGGATATCATTCCATAAGCAGCAATTGCAACACTCAGAGATTGGGTGGAGGCATTTCCTGCATTTTCAGACAAAGCTCATAGAAATACAATGCCTTTGGCTAAGCGATAGCTGGTGCAGGAATTGTGGTGACCCGATAAATTCCTTATTCTAACCCTACACTCGTACCTCGTTTCGTGATAGAATGCCAAATATGAATCAAAAAAAAAAATGACTCTACATGTTGGCGGTGTGCTTCCCTGTATGGGAATACATGCGCGCATAATATGAATGTCATGTCTACAGCATCCGTGCTCCCTCGCATACCTTCTGATCTTAACGATGCTTTGTCTGTTGTCTTCATTGGGAATGAACGGATTGACTATCGTTGGTGTTGGTCTAGATATAATTGTCGACTTGAATATTTATCATTTCATGGGTTGCCCGTTGTCTCTGCGATACTTTCACTGAGCGATGAAGTCAACAATGAGGCACTATGCGCCGTCTAAGTATCATTTCATCAAGAGGTTCGATTTCTCGCGACTTCTGTCTGAAGTATTACTGATTAGCTCTGTTCTCTGCAACATGACCATCCTCCATTCCCTTCCCACCTCTCGGGAGTCTGTCCGTCCTATCTTGTTGTCAAGCACGGCATCGTGGCGCTCGCTATCTGACACCCATGAGTGTCAGTACATATGACTACGGGGGCAGCCTTCGCATCCCCATGCACAAAAACACATCTTTAAATGCTATCAGCGTCATCCTACCGCATGTGGGGGACCTCGACAGTACTGCCATATTTGATGAAGGCGTGCAGACGGCCATCGGACGATGGCTCCTTCGACTTGGAGATAAAACTCTGCAACAGAGGCAGGACGTTCTTTTCCCCGCAATATGGAAACAAAAACGGGAATGCAATCTCGCTCAGTCCAGAAACACAAATACGTAGGCACCGATCGGTTTCAGGATAGTGAGGTTCCATCTCCGGAAATGAAACGTTGAGTTTGGGTTCCCAATTGAGGTCGAGAAGGAGAACGATGAAGGGGAGGGGTGATAAGCAATCGATCGAAGAGTGTGTGCGGCTAATGAACCCCAAGTCTCGCTCGCTGGAATACTTCCCCGCCTTGTCGGAGACAAATATCTGCAATATGCGGTCCATATCGTCACGTCCAATGTGCGGGTCGTCGAAACAAATTGGAATCATCTTGTCGACGAGAGGCTGGAGATGGCAGCATTGAACCGCGCTTGTGCGATGTCAGTGGCGCAAAGTCCACTCTGCCGCGGTGCATCTGTCACTGTATAGCAGTATATTAGAAATCATACCCTTTGACCACAATGCACAGAACCATACCTAACTTCTGGCCCGGGAGAAATCATTCCATCCATAGGTACCCAATGCGAAAATTAATGACGCATGTTTAAACAGTTCATTGGCAGTATCCCCAGCCTGCGACCAGAACGAGTCACCAAACAAGTGTTCCAGGAAATGGATGACAGAGACTTTCTGACAGTCGACGAGCTCTGCCTTCCAGTAATTGTCATCGTCTGGACAGTGCGCACGGATGTATGAATCTTTGGAGATCTCACGATCCTTGCGAGCGTACATGTATTTGGCAGTGAGCAGTAGTAGTCTGTTCGTCAACTCTCCGCTCTGTCCTATCTCAAACATCCCCTCATCTACCTTAGTCTTCAAAACCGTCAAAGCGTGCGTTAAATTTGAATGGTCTTCGTGGAGCCGATGTGCAGCAGCACAAGGCAGCAAGGGTTCTGATGGATAATCGGCATAGGACCATGATCTATCGTCCGTCGTCGAGTAGCATATGCGCATGTGGCTAGTTACACCCTTTTCAATATAAGAGACGGCATCAGGATGACCAAAGCAAATACCGAGAGCAAATCTCTGAGAGAGAATGGCGAGCGCCTCATTCGTATTTGAAAAATCAAACGTTCCAGATAGGGAGCCTGTGAGCTTCTGTGTAGCTATCGTCATAATCGAATTAATAGTCTCGTCTGGCACGGCCATGAGGGACTTCGTTGGTCAACGAAACCAAACGAGTGCGAAAACAAGAAGACATACAGTGGACGACCGAATCCGGCAATATAATCAAACTGCGCTACATGATTAGCCAACACATCTGACAGAGCGGCCGCATTCTGGTCCCATCCAAGGCGGGTATAAGGTGAGTACAACAACTGGCCTGCTACAGCCACGCGCGGGGAATCATCTACAATATTCCACGAAGAATAACAACTGGCGAATGGATACGTACTTACAGATTGACTGAGGTGCTGAAAAGCTGCCACTTTTGAAGTAATGGATGTGAAAACAACCCAGATAGATCCCTTGCCGGATCTTGAGTAGGCATTGATTGTTCTGCAAAGAATATGTGACGGTCTAAAACCCTTGCTACTCATTTCGCTCAGGGGGTGGGCTTCGTCGATCGCAATGACTAGTTGTGGATTGTCATCATGCCTAAATATTTGTGGCAGAATTTGCTGCATGTCTGCATAAGCTCTGATAAAGAATGATTCTCCTTCCAATCGTGGAGTCGTAGCCTTCACATCTGTTCATATTGTTAGCTACGATGGACGGGACCCATAAAAACAAAAATTTACCTGTGAGGCTCATGTTCCCCAGTTTGTTTGTCGCTTCCTCCAGTGCTGACTCTGTTGCATCGGCGCTCATTTGCTTAGAATTCTTCTGCACGTCTATCCTGGAAAGGATCTGCAACGAAGACGACGTCATCCTTAATTGTAAGGCTAGTTACCACCATCACTGATGTGCACCGCCAAATATTGCATTTTAAATTTGTTGAAGAACTCGGTACGATATGCCTAGCCCATGTCGCACATTTGATCACTCCAATTTTCCACGACGGTTGCGATTCCAGAACGACTGGAGTGTGTCCGCGACGTCATTTCACTTAGCTCTCCTCCGAGTATCTTGAATATGGCCGCAAAAATGCAACAACGGGCAGTGCACTCGGCTTGAGAGCACTACATTACCTCGGTCAATATACTCGACGGCACTTCATCCCGTGCAGAGAAACCTGAATCGCTTGGTTTATGAATGTTCATGTAGAAACCAAGGACACCTTTTTTCCGGAGTTAAGTTGAGCCACGCTATACGAGAACACAGTGATAAGCCTGACCTCGGTCAACAAACTTGACTTCCCTGTGCCAGAACTTTGAAAGATCGAACAGATCTTCCCATAATACGGCCTCGAAAGTCTTGCAGAGAACTCGTTGTTGTTGGATGCTAGGTAATCAAAGAAACTATCTACAGCCTCTCCGACGCAAGGTCTGACGAATGAGTCATAAAGCCTGTATGGATTGCCTTTGCCTAACATCAAACCAAGGTGAGAAGGCACCATATATACCACAAGATGACTGTTTCGTACCTTTCGTTGAAGAGGCGGGTGGTTTGGCGAGTTCAGGTGTCCGCAATACTATGTCTGTGCAGTCAGTGACAGTCAGCATAAATACTTGTATCGCTAGTACAACAGCTTAGTTAAGTCAGCGAGGCTGGCGAACTGGCGTCTCTGACAGGCCGCGCGGATTACCTTTCGCAGTTTATGATGCCGGTCTAATGTTTGAGTGTCTACGTCATCATAAAGGATCTCCTTCACGTTTTCGCGTCGCAGTGAGTGGTTGGCCTGAAGAATAGTATCTCGCAAGATCGCGACAGACAGCGTGTCTATCAATGGTCCGACCGAATCGCATGTAATGATGAAATCCAAGAAATGAATAACTTGTGGTAGGATTGCTGCATCGAGCTCGTCACGGAGTTTCTGCGTAAGCGGTATCAAGATGTGATCCTGAATCTGACATTGGCGGGAGAGTCCTGTTGGCGTGAGTGGAAATGGTTAAAATGAAGGAATCGATTAAATAGATTCGATTTGCAAGCTGCC
>KV448802.1:0-13167 GCA_001658105.1 Rhizopogon vinicolor AM-OR11-026
GTGCATGGATATTCCGAAGTATACTGGTTTATTTGTGTATTAGTTTATGGTTTGATATCTGACATTGGCATCCCACAGAGAACAATTTGGTTTGTCGATGCTACCGATGCACTTGGCTAGTTTCTAATGATTCTTTAACACGAACAGAATAACAAGCCAGGCAAGGTGGATTTGCACGGGCTCTCCGTCAAGGAAGCCATATCATACTCGGACAAAGCTATCAAAGAGGCTCTACAGCGTGGGGATTCACGAATCCGCCTCATAGTTGGTACGTGAAATACTGAACATCGATATCGTGCAGATTTCATACGTCAAGTATACAGGCAAAGGTTTGCACTCAGATGGTCAGGCCAGAATCAAACCAGCCATAGAGAAGAAGATGAGGCAGTACGTACGGCCCTTTGGACATTCTCTGCTTGTTAGCTAAACATTTGTCAAAGGTGCAACCTTCCTACTGAGGCTGATCCTCAGAATGCAGGCGTCCTGATCGTGCAACTACATTGATCATCCACTCGTTTTAGGCTGTGAATATTGAAAGGTGCATCTGGTGGACTTGAATGCATGGTCTGCGGATACCTCGCTTCGAGCTGCATCGATGCATCAGCCAAACGAGACATGATTTGACATGTGTACAAATTGTAGTATACCGCGTATAGCCTCTGATGCTTCTCAGGCTGTGTTGTTAACATGATGAGGCATTTTGGTCAGGTGCGGTCAGGATTCTCCCATTGATTCACATATCGTTCTATGAAGTTCCATACGATAATAGGACTGTGGGCGTAGCGATCAATTTGTCGCCTACAACGCCAAAGTATAGCTCCCATTTATCTTCCTCCCTCACATCATGCAATTGTTCGTACTCTCTGTGCTATCAGTCCTCCAGGCACTATTGAAGTGCCCAGGTTGGTTTTTGCGGAAAATACTCAACATCTTCATTAGCTGGAGGAGGTCCGGGCCCCCACCACTGCAGAGACCATGCTCAGATCCATGTTCGTCACATTCATCTCGTGATTCTTGCTCCCAATGAAGGTTATCCCCTACATACCGCCGTCCTATCAATCTCACCGCCAGCCGAGCACATTATACCCCACCGAAATCACCCTTCCGGTACTTCCCAATGCTCCGTCTCCTTGGCCTGATGGATACACTCAGGTTCGTCCTAGCATTCTTCATCCTATATTTGCTCACCTGTTCAACGCGAAGGAGCCACTTCATCGTACTATAAGAGCACCATTAATATTTGGCCCCTATGAGGATGACGCTTTCAGCAGAGCGAGAACCTGCCCCCCCCTGATGCCCTGGTGACTCAGCCTATCATATACAGTCCAGTTCGTCCTGACATGCTCCTTCTTATTACTCACCTGTTCATCACCGGGCAGTTGACTCGTCCTGCTACTGCAGTAGCGTCGGAGGTGGTTGTGGGGACATTGGTAATTGACCCTCACGAAGACCACAGGTCACTTCGCTTCAAAGCCCGACGTGAAGGAGACCGGATGGCTGAATGCTTTCATCAGAGCAGAGAAGCGTTCATTGGAAATGATGAAAGGCTCGCTAAAGAGCTCTTCCTGAAGGGCGAGGCACGCAAGGAAACATGGTGCTTCTCGACAAGGAAGCCAGCGCGAAGGTATGAAATCGGCGAGCGGAGTATACTCCCTTCACTAAGATAACTGTTACCTTGTAGAGAATAACAAAGTTTGTCGTGTTCATATCAAGGACGGCGATGTCTGATCCTTTTTTCAAGAGATCCAAACCCAATACAATTGATCTTCTCGGATTCTATGCCGCAGAAGCCAAGTTCGACTTCGAGAGAACAGTTGAAGACCGTGCACAGTCACTTCGTGCGATCGTAAGTAGGAACGGCACACTCTGATTCTAGACACCCGTTGCTCACTAGTATTGAAACGGCTCAGAAAAGGGCAATCATTTAGATGATAACATCCTGAAGATTAAACCCACGGGCCGCGATTCAGGCTCTTAGATATCGTTTGTCATGATTCGACAAGGCAGCTTCGATAGTTCTGTCATTCCCTGAACTATAATGAACTTTCACGACCTGCGGGCACTAAGAAGCGCTCACGTACATTATACTGTGGAATCAAGAAAGTCTTCTGCTCGCTGACGTATTTGTCCCCATCCCATCTCGTTGCCTCACCATCCAGGCAAAAGGCTAGGTAGGTGAGCAGTAAGAACCCTAGCTTTGGCATCACAATGCAACATATTTTAGATGGTCTGCTTTCCTGTCGCGAGCTTGAGTACAAGGGGACTATTTAATATATAGGTACATACTATCGAGATAGAAATGAAAACTGCTCATGAATCTTTGTTCTTCTCAATGCAGACAACTACGACATCTCCAGTGTTCTCACGTCCATCGTTTTGTGAACTGAAGGCATGTCTTTCACTCAAGCAATAAAGCAATTCGTTGATGCGCTGTGTAGGTCAACAGACCACGTCGTCGATGTCGCTGTCGATGTCGCTGATACTATCGCTCTCGTCACCATACTTGCACATGTCTGGGTTAACATCAGTATTGAGAGCACTTCCTTGGAACGCGCTCAATTCTTGCATGAAACCTGAGTGAAATATCGTGAAGATCGAAGGTTAAGTTACATTACTGAAGACTTGCCAATGGTCCAATCAAGGCAGCTAGCCTTCATAGTTTCATCACTCATATCCGCCATATATCGGCACGCTTCGAAGACTTCTACAAGTCTGCCTGCCCGAAGGAGAGCATGGCACCGCTTCTGATTTGCTGATTGCCACAAAGACGTGAAGTCGCACCCGAAGAGCTGCACAAAACAGGTACTTAGCATGAAAAGCATTTCTGTCCCATACCACAAACGTACCACCACAAAGTCTTCATATTTAGAATGAGTGACTGATTTAGTCAAGAAGGTGCCAGTGTTGACAGCGGCAGTGAAGTGGTCGGCAGCTTCGGCAGGACAGGCACGATCCAAGGCATTGTTTCCCAGTTGGACATGCAGATACACCTGATGTACGGAGCGCAAAAAGATCAGTATCTACTATCTACGCATGCACCTGGGCTTCAGTGCATGATAGTACTCACTTCCACAATACGGCACATAAGGGCAGTGTCAGCATTGGGACAAGCGGCAGCTAGCTCTCGGACGCGCCGGATGGCGTCCGCATGTTGATTCGCACGGAACAATGCCATAGCCTGGTAACTGTAATGAGGCATGGAATAAACAAAAACAATACCACCTGCCTTGACCAAGAAAAGGAAATGAATCGTCTGCGGGTCTCCGTCCGTGAATGTGAACGCGAGGTCAAATGCTTTGTTGGCGTTCCGGACCTGCTTTTTTCCCACATAGTTCAGTCATTTCCACACGTAGAACCGAGGCTCCGGACATGCAAAAAAGCCAAACTGCGAGGTCAAATGCTTTGTTGGCGTTCCGGACCTGCTTTTTTCCACACAGGGCAATGCCCTTAGAAATATAGCCTATCAATGAAGGCCGAATGCTGAGGGACTATGGTCGCATCAAAGTTAGTTTTTTTGTAAAGGGGTCGCGATGGACCAGGTCAGTACATCTCACCTTAATTGCATCGTCAAGCGCGTGATCCCAGTCTAGCTTTCGCGCCATAACAACTGAGCGATTGGCATATGAGCGGTAATGGTCGCCTTTGGCATTGATTTCTTGCGCTAGTAACTCTTCAGCGGCGGGCAAGTCTCCACTCATGCATACGTTGCGGACTTTCATGTTCATAGCGAGGACCTACAATCAGCAAGCTCGCATTAGATTATTATAAGACAAGAATGGAAAACATGCCTTGCTTTCAGAGTTTTGAGCCTCGGTATCACGGTCCTGAGCCTTCGCGCCAAAAATGAGCTGACGAATAAACAAGAATGAACCTGAACATACTTGATGTGTCGTCTGGTACTTGGGAGCATTCTTCGAGTCTGGCCAAGCATGCTCCGGTACTGCCCACTCTGAGATCTTCTTATCTTTACCTCCGGCGAGGATGTGCTTGCCATCCACGGAGAAAGCAATGCAGCACGGGGAGTCAGAGTGCTGAAATATAGCGATGGTTCGCCGATCAGAGTGCCTCCAGAGGCGGACATGGTTGTCTGTAGTTTGATAGGCAACGAGGGTGCCATTATAGTTCACGGCGATACACTGACAGAAAGAACCAGTGTTGCCTTTCCAAAGATCATTACAACCGACTTCCTTCCAGGTGGATGAATCCCACTCCCGTACCTTGGGATTTCCCGCCGTTAGAAGATGCGCTCCATCGGGCATCCATACGAGTGAGTGGGTGTAATCTGGATCGAGGTATGCGATGCGTTCCCTCATGACTATATTCCATATCTGAATATTCCTTTCTGTCGCGATGGCAAGAAGTTCGCCAGATGGCGAATACCGAACACAATGATGTACGGCGCGACTGGGGCTCCAACCGCGATCATCCCTACTAGTATCAAGTGGCTCTCCTTGCAGCTGCCATGTCTTTGTGTTCCACAGCGCAGCAGAGTCGCATGAGCAAGTCACGAGCGTTGCACCGTCTGGAGAAAAGTCCAACGAGCAGGCGGCTGATTGGGTTCTGAAGACTTGAGTGAGAGTGTCTCCGTGCCAAGCTATGATATATCCTCCATAATCACAGCTTGCTATCAATTGGCTATCTTGCGATAACGCCATATCCCGCATGGCTTCACCGCGCGCATCCATTTCCTTCAACATAGCACCGTCCTTCAGGTCCCACACACGAAGGAAACCGTCTTTCGAGTTCGTCGCCATACGTCGTCTATCAGGGAAAAGAACGACTCTGGCTACATCATCAAGATTATCAAACACCCGTACGGGTGTCGAGCTTCGAATAATGGGATGGGCTACTTCTTCCATTCTGGAGGATTGGAAGGAATAGTATGGGTGTCTTGATCTGAGGAGCAAAACGTGTATTGGGCGTTTTTTATGTTACCACTGATTCAATGATAACTATGTAATACTCCACTGGGAGTCCAGACTGTACATGCATCCAACTCAGGCACATAATTTGATGTTATGCCATTATGCCGCGCACAATAACGTTCGTGTTTTGGGAACCGGAATAATGAAAGGAACAACCACGACAATGATTTATGCGTCGGCGCTGCAGTTCCCTTCGAAGGGCTCACCGGAATTGTCACCTGTTTAGCGTTTTCATTTTATTGTGCCCTCCTCGCTCAGAATGTAAACATTGTCAAAGGTGCAACTTTCCTGTAAATGTTCAGCGCTGACCGATCTAATCCTTAAAAATCTAGGCATTGTGATGTTGCAGCCTGCTTGACCATCGCTATGTGAATATCGCATCCGGTGGAATTGAGTGAACAGCAGGTACAAAGACGCGGTTCGCTCGAGTTTCATCGATGCATCCGCGAAACAAAGGCAGTGTATACTAATTATGTATACGTTTTCCTGTATACCACACATAGCCTTGGGCTGTTGACATGAGGCGGCGCTTTGGTCAGGGTTCTCGAGCTCCCATGGTTGATTCGCATATCGTTCTATCTCCCTCGTGGAATCTAACGTAGGTGTGGGCGCAGCGCAGGATGCAGCGCTAAAGCATACCTCTCGTTCGTCTTCATCTTCCACACCATGCAGACGTTCATCCCCTCTGTAGTATCAGCCATCCAGGCGCTGTTGAAAGGTCCAGCTTGGTTGCTGCAGAAATTCATCAGCATCTTCGCTGGCTGGAACGAGGCACCACCATCACAGCCTATACCACTATCCTCGGTTGTATGTTCACAATCCGATTCACCTTATGGACTTCCGAGTCATCCCCCACAACGAAGGGTATACAACCCACACGTCCAGATCTCGACCCCTTCGCAACACTCTACTGCGAATCAGACACCTTTACGATACTCGCCGTATCCACCTCGTCCGAGTCGCCAGCTAAGCACACCATATCCTACACAAACCGCTCCTCTGGTACCTCGTGATGCTCCGCCGGTGGCTAAGCCTGTTAATTACACTCAGGTTTGTCTTAGCATGCTCCATTTTATGTATACTCACCTGTGCAACGCGTAGCAGCCACCTCGTCGTGAGACTACAGTAGCGCCGGATGTGGTTGTGGCGCCGCCGGAGACCAACCTTTCGAGTCACGAAGATCCCGAGTCTCTTCGCCTTAAAGCCCGACGGGAAGGAGACAGGATGGCTAAATGCTTTGATGAGAGCAAAGCAGCGTTCACTCGTAATGAGAAAGGGCTCGCTAAAGAGCTTTCCCTAACGGGTCTGGCGCACAAGGCAGACATGGTGCGTCTCAACAAAGAGGCCAGCGCGAAGATATTTCAAGGTATGAAATTGACGAACAGAATATTAGTATGCAGCATTCACTGATATAACCCTGACTTCACAGAGAATAACAAAGTTTGTGGTGTTCATATCAAAGGGCGGCAATGTCTGACCTTTTTTTCAGAGATCTACACCGAATACAGTCGATCTCCACGGACTCTATGTCGCAGAAGCTGTGTTCTACTTCGAGAGAACCATCGAACAGGCGGACCGTGAACAGTCAATTCGTGTGATCGTAGGTAGGAACGGCACATTTTGAATCCAGAGATAGGTTGCTCACTGATTATGAAACTGGTCAGGAAGGGGAAATCACTCAGATGGTAACACCCCAAAGATCAAACCTGCGATCCAGGCTCTTGGGGAAAGGTATGTGCTTTTGTCTCGTTGAGTTGATTCTTATCGCGCACGTCATGCAGATTGGGAATGACTGTTGATGTCGATCCTAGAAACGATGGCTGCCTTGTTGTGAATTTCTAGTGAATCCTTCTGGCATACTCAAGTGCCTTGCAATAGCAATGTTGATTTGTGCCAAGAGTGATTTTTCCATGTTCCCCCTCTTTTCCTTCATACCTGTCAATTTTGTACTACTTGAAGTGGTTGGTGCACTGTATGATACAGCATAGTAGTAACTTATGATTGTGTTAGTAGCAGAAGTCCAGCTATGCACAGTCTTTCTGCTTTCGGTGACCCGTCACCCGGGTACTTAATAATCTACAAAAGGCAAGTCACACATTGACTATGCGGGTATTACGGTTTCAAACTCATGCACTGATGCTTCGAGTACCATATACTTTCCACTCTCCAGTGCGTACGCTCCTTACTACACGAGTGAACAGCTCTCGTTTGTACGCGTCGAAAAGTGCCAATCCCTTCCCGTATCCGACACAGACAAATCCTCAGCCGCATCACATCTTCCATTTACCCCGAAATGCAAGCCAGGATGACGTGAAACAAAGATGCACGTACTCATCCCATACCACTACGTACGCACGACCTAACAGAAAACAGAGAGGATAGTGACACAGACAAATCCTCAGCCGCATCACATCTTCCATTTACCCCGAAATGCAAGCCAGGAGGACGTGAAACAGAGATGCACGTACTCATCCCATACCACTACGTACGCACGACCTAACAGAAAACAGATTATGAACTCGTCCGAATTTATCACCCTGATTCTGCTGTTGCTCGTCATTATCCTCCAGAAGTGTCGCAGGCACGATTTCAATCTATATCTAAAGCGTACGACATACTTCGAGGGAAAACTTCTTCAGGCGAACCGACAGAAGCCACTCGCAAAGTGGACCCAATGCGATGGGCAGCTAAGTCGCGTCGTCCCTATTTCGACGATACAGCTAGCGATGAGAAGTGGAAAGAGAGGGTTATTACGGGTGCTGTATTGTTGGTGAGTGGTGTCCGTTCTCACTTGAGCTGATTCACGACGACCCATTACTATTTCGTTCTAGACTCTTGTTGCATTTGTCGCCCAGACCAGTTGGACTCGCCAGCAGGCTATTGCAGAAATGTCAAGTCATGGACGGGCATCCGGTTCGAGTATGAAGTCTGGGCGTGGCGATAGCGCTCTTGCTGCCGACCATGAAGATAGAACACTACATGGCAGTATCAATCACAGTCAGGCAGACCTTCACAACAGACGTTGACTATCACACTTATCCCACACTTTCCTCACTCAGAGGAGTGATGACCATTATCACGGGTCATTCCCGTGAAAACATATTGATTGTCAGCAGGCTGTGCCTGTTATTGAATATGCCCCCCAGCTACAAACTGTAATGTTCGACCCCAAACACTCTGCCAACCTCATTCAGCTATACAAGGAGCAGGGCGTAGTGAACTCAATTCCTCGGTCACTATGCATACCAAGCGATGATGGTTAAGTGATGCAACATTGATGATCGTGAATAGTGACAAAAATAACATAGAATGAATAGGTACACCAAGTTGCTCCTACTGTCCTAGCATTAAGCGAGAAGAATTGATACTCCAAGGTTGGAGTCGTCCTTGCAGGACTATCTGGAGGGGTGAATTACCTTGCAAGCAAAGTTTCTTGCGCCTGCATGCAATCGCTCGGCAAGCAAACACAAGCTCCGGTGGTCGCGAAGCGAAGAACACGACTGTAGAGGTTCTGCTCACTACCGCTAACGAATACCATACGTTACATATGTCACTGGTAGTGCCCACTGCCATTTTGCACTCTTCTGAGATGTTGCAAGGGAACGATGACGGCGGTTACACTATGTGGAACTGGACCACGTTATGAATCGCCGTTCATCGACCTGATCCTTGAACCATCTCAGCGCTCGCGTTCCTCAACTCTGTAGGCGTCTCGATGTCGAATGGCGTGTTACATTGCTTGAGGTGACGCATGTACCTATACACGGACGTTTGGGGTAACTCTCAACCCAAACTAGAAACGTATCGTAGCTGCTTATCCTCGAACGTTGCTCTTTTGGCTCAATTTTGGCTCGTACTCGTGTGCTCACGATACAAAGCCATTATCCCGAGAAAAACGTGGTGAGTGTACAACGCCACTGTATATGCATCCTTGTCTTGGCTACATCACTGCGGGGCACGCATCGAGCTGGCAAGTCAAGCAAAGTGTGCTGCCTGGCATTCCGAGAATGGTTACGAGACAAGACTATACAGACATGTCGACAACAACACCAGTGATCAAGGAAGACTCATTTGAAACAGCGAGTATCATAATTGGGAGTTTCATTTGATGCGTGTGATCTTTGAGGGGCTCCCATTCTCCACCGAAGAGAAAGAGGTGTCGCAGGCGTGATTTCAAGCTATATCTAAAGCGTACGACATACTTCGAGGGAAAACTTCTTCTTCAGGCGAGCCGATAGAAGTCACTCGCAAAGTGGACCCGATGCGATGATGGTCAGTTATCGTGTTGTCCTCATTTCGATGATACAGCTAGCGATGAGCAATGGAAAGAGAGAGTTATTACGGGTGCTGTGTTGCTGGTGAGTGGTTGTCCGTTCTCACTTGAACTGATTCACGACGACCCACTGTTATTTCATCCTGGGCTCTTGTTTCATTTGTCTTGTAGACCAGCTGGACGCGCCAGCAGGCTATTGTAGAAATGTCGAGTCATGGACGGGCATCCAACTCCTGCGGATGCAATAACGCCCTTGCTTCGAGTTGCATCGATGCATCAGCCAAACGAGACATGATTTGACATGTGTATAAATTGTAATATACCGCGTATAGCCTCTGATGCATCCGAGAAATCGTTGACATGATGAGGCACTTTGGTCAGGATTCAATATTCTCCCATTGATTCGCATATCGTTCTATTTCCATCGTTGAATCTAACGATAATGCGACTGTGGGCATAGCGGTCATTTTGCCGCCTACAGCGCCAAAGTAAGCCTCCCGTTTATCTCCCTCCCCACATCATGCAGTCGTTCGTCCCCTCTGCACTATCAGCCCTCCAGGTACTATTGAAGTGCCCACGTTGGTTTCTGTGGAAAATAGTCAACCTCTTCATTAGCTGGAGGAGGTCCGGGCCTGCACCACCGCAGAGACCATTCTCTCCATATTCACCACATTTATCTCGTGATTCCCGCTCGCGGTCAAGGTCATACCGCCAGGTCCCGACATCGCGTATAGGAGGCGTCGAGGCCACTTCGCAATACCATGATTATGAGACACCTTTGAAGTCCTATCCGCCTCGCCGCCAGCCGAGCGCACTATACCTTATAGAAACCCCTCTCTCCTATGTCGTGGTGACTGAGTCTGTCAGCCCTCAAGTTCGTCCTAGCGTGTTCCATCTTATGTTTACTCACCTGTTCAATGCGTGACAGCCACCTCGTCCTGCTACTACCATAGCGCAGGAGGCGGCCGTAGTACCATTGGTGGACAGCTACCCGGCCTCTTCATAATATTCTGAATATCAGACGCCACTACCATCCTATCCGCCTCGCCGCCAGCCGAACACGTTATACCCCATAGAAACCACTCCTCTGGTACTCCCGATGCTCCGGTAACCCAGCCTGTTACATACAATCAGGCTCGTCCTGACATGCTCCTTCTTATGTTTACTCACCTATTCAACGCGTAGCAGCCACCTCGTCCTGCTACTACAATAGCGCCGGATGCGGGGGTGGAGCCATTGGTGATTGACCCTCACGAAGATCACGAGTCTCTCCGCCTCAAAGCCCGAAGTGAAGGAGACCGGATGTCTGAATGCTTTCCCCAGAGCAAAGCAACATTCGCTCGCAATGAGAAAGGGCTCGCTAAAGAGCTCTCGCTAAAGGGTCTGGCGCACAAGGCAAACATGGCGCTTCTCGACAAAGAAGCCAGCGCGAAGATATTTCAAGGTATGAAACTGGCGAGCGAAGTATGCAGTAATATGATAACTCTTATAGAGAATAACGAAGTTTGTTGTGTTCATATCAAGGGCGGCGATATCTGACCTTTTTTCCAGAGATCCTCACCGAATACAGTCGATCTCCACGGACTCTATGTTACAGAAGCCAAGTTCTACTTCAAGAGAACAGTTGAAGAGGTTCGGGACCGTGAACAGCCACTTTGTGTGATCGTCGGTAGGAATGGCGCATCCTGAATCCAGATATATGTTGCTCATTAGTATCGAAATGGCTCAGGAAAGGGCATTCACTCAGATGGTAACATCCCGAAGATCAAACCCGCGATCCAGGCTCTTGGGGAAAGGTATGTGCTTGTCTCCGTAGGTTGATGCTTATCCCGCACGTCGTACAGTTTGGGAATGATTGTTGATGTCGATCCGGAGAACGATGGCTGCCTTATTGTGAGTTTTAACTGAAGTCATCACGGCAGGATTCTTGTGATATGCCCAGTTATGTGGCGTCGTTCACGTTCATCCCTCCACTTCTATACCGGAGTATGTATGATGCTGTACCTGATGCACAAGAAAGTGTTTGGTATACCGCATGATGAGTGTCGTAACGAACGATTCATAGTAGACTCCAAACCTGCTGTGTTACTTATCACTTGGGAAAAGTCTTCGGGACCACGTTTTATCAAACCAAAGGGCTAAGTGCTAAGGCATGCCGGAGCCCGCTGACCCTTGGTTTAAATTTGACAGTGATGATCAGGAGCAGAATTCAACATAATGAACAAATACGATGATCATCATGATGTGAGCCTCCGCGCGAAGGCGAACCAGACGAGACGCGACTACCTATCAAAGAAGCTTTGGTACGTGAAATTTTGAAATA
The DNA here is from genome assembly GCA_001658105.1 of Rhizopogon vinicolor AM-OR11-026. Classification (NCBI taxonomy): domain Eukaryota; kingdom Fungi; phylum Basidiomycota; class Agaricomycetes; order Boletales; family Rhizopogonaceae; genus Rhizopogon; species Rhizopogon vinicolor. The sequence goes on from KV448802.1 coordinate 11,522, forward strand.
CTGGACATCGAACTTCTATGGTACTGATTCAGAAGCAACTGCAGGCTACATTTTGCACTTAAATAGCCGTATCAATTGCAGCCCCAGCTAGAGTACGTATACTATGGCTTCACTTCTCTACTGGTTAACTAAATGTTAACATTGTCAAAGGCACGACCTTCCGGTAAATGTTCGGCGCTGATCGATCTGATCCTTAAAAATCTAGGTATTCTGATGGTGCAGCCTGCTTGATCATCGCTTTGCGAATATCGGATCCGGTGGAATTGAGTGAAAGGCGGGTACAAAGACGCGTTCGCTCGAGTTTCATCGATGCATCCGCGAAACGAAGGCAGTGTATAATTATGTATACATTTTCATGTATACCACATGCATATCCTTGGGCTGTTGACTCGGACATGAGGCGGCGCTTTGGCCAGGATTCTCAAGCTCCCATTGATTCGCATATCGTTATATCTCCCTCGTGGAATCCAACGTAGGTGTGGGCGGAGCGTAGGATGCAGCACTAAAGCATTCCTCTCAAGGTCTCGTTTGTCTTCATCTTCCAAATCATGCAGGCGTTCATCCCCTCTGTAGTATCAGTCATCCAGGCGCTGTTGAAAGGTCCAGCTTGGTTGCTGCAGAAATTCATCAGCGTCTTCGCTGGCTGGAACGAGGCACTACCATCAGAGATACCACTGTCCTCAGGTGTATGTTCACATTCCGATTCACCTTATGAACTGCATCCCTCGCAACGACTCGGAAGGGTAAACCACCCACACGGCCAAACCTTGGCCCCTTCGCAATGCTCGCCGTATCCACTTCGTCCGAGTCGTCAGTCAAGCACGCCATATCCCACACGACCCGCCCCTCAGGCACCTCCACAACACCCGCCGTATCCACCTCTCCGCCAGCCAAGCACACTATATTCTACAAAAGCCGCTCCTCAGGCACCTCCACAACACCCACCGTACCCACCTCGCCGCCAGCCAAGCACACTATATTCCACAAAAACCGCTCCTCAGGCACTTCGTGATCATGATGCTCCGCCGCCGGTGGCTAAGCCTGTTAAACACACTCAGGTTTGTCTTACCGTGCTCCATTTTATGTAAACTCACCTGTGCAATATGTAGCAGCCACCTCGTCATGTCACCACAGTAGCACCGGAGGCGGTTGTCGCGCCGCCGGCGACCAACCCCCCGAGTCACGAAGATCCCAAGTCTCTTCGCTCCAAAGCCCGATGTGAAGGAGACCAGATGGCTGAATGCTTTAACCAAAGCCAAGCAGCGTTCGTTGGCAATGATAAAAGTCTCACTAAAGAGCTCTCTCTGAAGGGTCAGGTGCACAAGGAAAACATGATGCGTCTCGACAAGGAAGCCAGCGCGAAGATATTTCAAGGTATGAAATTGGCGAACAGAGTACTAGTATGCAGCATTCACTGATATAACCCTGACTTTGCAGAGAATAACAAAGTTTGTTATGTTCATATCAAGGGCGTCGATATCTGACCTTTTCTCCAGAGATCCAAACCGAATACAGTCGATCTCCACGGACTCTATGTCGCAGAAGCTGAATTCTACTTCGAGAGAACTGTCGAACAAGCGGACCGTGAACAGCCACTTTGTGTGATCGTGGGTAGGAAAGGCTCATTTTGAATCCAGAGATAGGTT
>KV448803.1:0-13150 GCA_001658105.1 Rhizopogon vinicolor AM-OR11-026
CTGCTGGTGCTGCAACTTCACGTCGACGCCAGTGGAGAGTCACGACGAGTGGGAGAACTGGTAGCTTGTCCAATGCCCTGTTATTTACAGTCAACTACAGTCAATTAGATGGAATTTACCTGAAAACTCCCGATCCTAATTCCCCGAACCCTATTCCATCAAACTTCAATAGACCAATTGAACATGTCCCGGATGCGAAACTTCTTCTTCTGACTGAAAAAGCAGCGGATCTAAGAAGCTATAAGCAAGGGTTAGTGTAGTGTATGTTTGAATAGCTGCAACTTACCCGTCATTGCCTGCTGCTCAGGCCTTAGGAAGGGCCTGAGATGTCCTCCTCAACTTATTTAACTCCAAATAACTCCTGGTGTATTAACCCTACTAAATAGCAGATTCATTTAACTAACCTCTTAACCGGTTATAACCGGGTTAAGTTATAACCCTTTTAACGGGTTAGTAACAACACTGCTACAGGCTACTACAGGTGCATCAAGTTTGATGTTATATCTCGATAAATTCCCTTGTCTATTCTCAGACTGGCCGACGCAGATTAAAATAATTACAGAGCTGAGACATACATTGTTTCAACAGCACTGTGGGTCCGTGTTGTTGCGTGAACTCATTATCGTTAGCATCAGATATCAGTGATCACGCCGGTATGTATATCCGTGGTGCTACTAAACCCTGCAGATATGAAGTAGAGGACCACGATCCGTTCCTACCAGAAATGAGTTGGCGGACTAGTTCGTAACTCTTGCAACTTTCCGCAAAGAATGACACAGACAATGGTTTACGTACGCGCACAGCCCGGGCCAGGAGCAACTCCAAATATTTACTCTGTTGGAATTGTTGGGATATGTAAGCGAAGGTACTCATGCTAAATTCGTTTAGACCACATATAGTACACGAGAGCATCTAGTTTATATAGCTGTCTACCTACAGTAGTTTAGAGGGGCACGTTTTGCCCCGAGGCGTTGTGTAACCTACAACCGAAATTCTACATACACCAGTACTACCCATCATATATAAAACATTGTATCCTGCCATTTCTCCTTTGATACACTCCTCAGGCCTCAGTTTTGGTCTTGATATTCACGTTAACCGAGGATAAGGATGTTGTGGAGGGACTCAGGTTCAGGTTCTGTTGAGACGAAGAAGGACGCCTGAACCTACTTTTACTGCGTCATTACTGCAACCCACTGAATATGTACATCATGGTAGCGACATGATTCCAGCAGATTCAAGACAATCTATTGTGATGCGTGCAAGCGCATAAATATTGCACTTGCAAATCTGCGACAATGCTGGACAAACGTGCACATCATGTTTCGTTTCGTCCGGGAGAGAACCTGGGAAAAGTTTACACATTTCGTATTACGTAACATGTAGTCAAAAACCTATTACATGATCCCTTATGGAATTCGTTCCTCATTTCCTTATCTTTTTTCAGACTGTCCGACACTGATTCAAGCGGTATTCAACAGACTACGAGTTGTGTGGTTCGACGGTTGTGGTTAGTTGTCACGCAAACTTTACAGAATTGAAGTTATACAAAGGACATCTAATAAATGTTTCAAGAGGACAAGGAGAGACAGAGCGAGCTCTCCTTAGTCGTCTCCCTTAGGCAGACCTTAACAAGACAGTCGTTCCATCTTAACCTCCCTGGTAGACTCTTAGCACTAGATGCTCAGGGAGATATATTTATCAACCCGTATTCCTGTTGCACGTAATGCAGAAGGAGCGACTGTCTTCCTTCTATTCGGGTCTGCCTACGGGAGACTAGCGACTACGATCTGTCAGACCCATACCGATGATTTATCAGGTGGTCCTCCGCATCTCGTGTATCATTATTAGCCGCGGTACACTATTACCGATTTTGACTAGGTATGAGTCTCACACAAGTGCTAATTGTGCTCGTCCCTTTGAATAACCGAGTCATATGTGCATATCTAGGATAAGGGAGAATTCATTATATCGAGGCAATGCAGCAGGACCCATAATGAGTACCTTCTAAAGCTCGAAACCATATCTAATGTTTCTGCTGCTCGCTACGCGCGAGTCCACCGTTTTCCTGATCGAATTCAGCCATCCGAACACTATTTATTTGTCACTGTGGCGACCTTACTGGGCCCAACGAGCGGTGCCACATCCGCCCATTTGGACCGCACATTGTAAATGCCTTCGAAGTCGGCCGTCTGTATACAGCGATCTGCGATATGGCGCGTATGTAACATGGTTGAAGCGCTTAAGCGCTCAAGATGTCGTCTGCCTGCACTTTGCCTTCATGCCTAACCCGGCGAGGTTTAACCCGGCCATTATGGTAGCTATACAACACTGGGTTTTTTGACAATAGCCTGAACCGGTGCAATCCCCCCTTCTAGAAACATAGAAGTAAAATAAATATAGCACACATCCATTATAAAGGCTAACATTTTTCAGAGCAATTCGTCTCTTAACTTGCATCTCTCATTGTGCCGTCTCATTTATAGCTCATCTCGACGTTCACGACACAGTCAGACCTCCATCATGACAGCTCCTACTCCAACCTACTCCACCACTATTCCTGACTCCAAGCCCTCAGAATTCATGTTACCCGACCTCTTCAGTGATTGCCAATATCCCCTGCGGCTAAACCCTTACTGTTATCCGGTTTCTCGCGCTTCCGAACAATGGCTTCTTAACGAAACTAGTCTTGCAGAGCCCAAAATCACTAAATTTATGGGCTTGCATGCAGGTGAACTCACTGCAGCCTGCTATCCTGATGCGGATGCATTTCATCTCCGAGTCTGCTCGGACTTCATGAATTGGTCGTTTAGTATAGACGACTGGCTTGATGAGTTTGATGTCGACGGTACATTTGGGATACGTGATTGCTGTATTTCTGCATTCCGTGATCCAATAAATTTCCAGACGGAGAAACTTGCTGCAAAGATGTGCAAATCGTATGTCCATTTATCCCGCACACTCTATAACTATATTTAACCGGGCCTTAGGTACTTCAGCCGCTTTATGCAGACCGCCGGCCCAGGTTGCACCGAGCGGTTTATTCGCACAATGGACTTGTTCTTCATTGCCGCTGCCAAGCAGGCGGATGACCGTGCCAAGGGACATACCCTTGATCTTGAATCATACATTACCGTGAGGCGAGACACGATCGGCTGCAAGCCTTGTTTTGCCTTGATCGAATATGTAGCTCAGATTGATCTCCCCGACGACGTAGTGTCCCATCCAGTTATCAAGGCCATGGAAGAAGCAACCAATGATGTTATTACTTTGTCCAACGTAATGTTACCCGCTGTCGTCTAATGCTGGTCACTGCTGACATCATTACTGACAGGATATTTTATCTTACAACGTGGAGCAATCTTGCGGAGATGGGATGCATAATATGATTGCAGTGCTCATGGAAGAACAAGGTCTGGACCTGCAAAGCGCTGTGGACTACATCGGCCAGCTGTGCAAGGATAACATACAGCTCTTCGAAGACAACCGCGCTATCCTCCCGTCGTGGGGAGAAGAGATCGACAGACAGGTGGCAATCTATATTGACGGGCTGCAAAACTGGATTGTCGGTCCGCTGCATTGGTCCTTTGATTCCAACCGATATTTCGGGATGGATGGACATGCTATCAAGCAGAACCGCATCGTCAAGCTACTTCCCAAACGACCCTTACAATAAGTTACATATAGACCCAACGCCGATTACATCGGTTTCTCTCTACGCAGAACGCCATTCCCGATTGATTATCTTTCGGACCATCTCAATATTAGAGTAATGTAGTGGATATCTATATCTATATCGAAGAGTTTATGTGACACTGATCGTGACCGTTGTACCTTGGTGGCCGTCCCTCTCTTCCTGAAATGAATACGACACTCTAGAGAGAGATACCTAAGCTGCAAAATCGGTCTAGCAGCTCTGTTCCGTTCTAACAGTCTCGACCCACAACGTCTGGAGCTGAGACCACCATTCTAATAATATCTATGAACTACAGGCCACTGCAAGTGCATTAAGTTTGATGTCCATTACATCTCAATAAAATCATATATTCCCTTGTCTATTTTCAGACTGACCGACACAGATCCAAGTAATTACAGAACTGAGACATCACAGCACTGTGGGTCCGTGTTGTTGGATGAACTCAATATCGTTAGCATTAGATCTCAGTGATCACGCCGGTATGTAGATTCGTGTTGTGCTATAATCCCTGCAGATATGGAGCAGAGGATCACGATCCGAAAAATGAGTTGGCGACTCGGAGCATGGAAAAATAGGACTTCTCGATTGCCGAAATCACGAGTGTCGATGGTCGTGTTTAATGAGCCAGAGCACGGGGACGTACTCATTGAGGGAGATTTAACGTGCTACTGGTTACGTCTTCTGGGACTCATGAGCCGTTCCTGGAAGTTATGACCATGACGAATCTGATAATCAGTCTTGTTAATGGGAGAGATGCTGAAACTTCATCGAGTGTCGCTTCGAGGCCGGATTCCGGCGACTACTTTATTACTGAGTGAGCCTATTGCTCCAGGAACTGGTGCTGCACAGAATGAAGATACGTTGTCTTCGGAAGGAGGATAGTAGGCAGATACAGCCTTCCCGCGGCCAACTAAATAATACACCGATAAAGAGGTACCCGTGCGGGAAGTAGCGGTACGCATGAAGTCTATTCGAGCAAGATTGTTACTCATTCGGCCACCAAAAAGGGAAGACAGAAGCAGAGGCTAACGTGCTTGGGGTCTAGCTGATGAGATACTATACCATACTGACAGTACAGAACCCAAATATCAGTTGAATACGATAGATGGGCGGATGACGAGAAGATGTCCAACATGAACTCATAACCCCAATGGACTAGCTAATTCTGATGCAAAAATCCATTGAATACCCCAAAAAACTAAGTAAACTCACGAAAATTCAGACTTCCAGCAGAAGGTTGACAGGCTATGCGATAGATAAGCGGATAACGAGGAGAAAATCAACATAAGACCCCGACGAAGACAAACTCAACCTGTTGCCAGAGATATGTAATGACGTGATTTGCGACATGGAATAGCATCCAAGTAACGAAATGATGCAGCCTCCAAAGGATAGCAGGTGAAGGGACAAGTGGCGGATAATAAAGTTACATTGCTTGGCATTACAGCAGCTCCTGGTCAGCGAAAATACTAAATCGCCTGCTATCGTAAAAATCTACATGTGTTGGTCGAGATATCAAATGAGTCCGCAATGAAAGAAGATGAGGAGAACCCAATGCACTCAGCGCAAACAGTATCATGGTCATTGTGCGCTACTTCCACTTCTTCGAACGCCCAGCATGGCCGAACTGGCCGATGTAAGCGGAGAGGATGCACTGGGTGTGGTGACATCTCCACTAATGATGTCCTGTATAGCAGCCTCCAGTGCGTCCACTCGATTCGACATTTGCATCACTGTGGCATTGTTAAATCACTCGCCGACGATAGACAACCTCAAACGCACTGTGATCAAGAATCCGAGATGACATGTCATCAAATTGGGTGTCTAGTTGTTCAAGTAGCGTCTCGACCTGTAAAAACAGTAAATTGTCGCTAATCGATATGAATGCCTCGAAGGGAGGAGCTTGAAGGAAGACGCACGAAAGCTGTTAGCTCATGGGGACTAGATATTTCGCCAGGATTAGTGACGATGGTTTGCTTTGTGGGAGTCTTGGAGCCCGAAGTGGACGGCTGTGGTGAGGCCCTTGCTGGTGTTGATGCAGGAGTGACTTTGAGCGGGAGAGCTGTGGACGGCATCTTGGGTTCTTGGGTTCAGTGGTCCAAAGAGCTTCTGCAGTGGTCAGGTTGGGCTAACTGTATTACGTAATACACGCGAGTTCGAACTTCGGAGTAGTGACCAAGGAGCCTAATACAGAAGGAACGACTATCATATTCATTTTATTAGGGTCTGCCTACAAGAGACTAATCAAGGAGTACCGCGATAGTCTTCTTCAATCACGACGCAGTCGAAGAAAACGCTTGGTTTGTTTGTTTTGCTCCAAAGATGGATCTCCCGTTCAAATTCACCTTCGCGGAGCATGGACTTTGCAGAGCTTGCATTGTTTATAGATGAGTGTCAACTGTGCTTGTCTTCGAAATACTGAGTCCCTAGCCAATCAAGACCCTGTACTCATCGAGACAATAAAGCAGGATTCAAGATGAGTATTTCCGAAACTTATTCTTATTCTGACCATTGTGCGATTTAGCTGACACAGAACCAGGTCTTTCAAGTTCGCAAGGTCTTTCAGATTCCAGTTTCTGCGACAACCTTGACAATGATAGGTGTTTCTAACCCAGAGCAACATCAGACGCCAAATTCGTTCATGCACGAGATTAATCATTCCAGCGCTTCCTCCACTCCCCGAGACAGATTATGATTGCCGTGACGCACAACATATGATATGATATGCTGATATGGCGCGTACATAATACGTTTGAAGTGCTCGGTCATATCGGATCACATGGACCTGCATATGGAATCATTGCTCCTACGTTTCACCTTTGTGCCTAACCCCGCAAAGTTTATTCCTCTCGTCATGACTTATGTGCACCACCGTACTTTGTCGCGAGTGACTCGCGGCCTCTTGAAAAAGGATGACAGGAAAAAACTGAATGACATACACTATAAAAACTGACATGTTTCAGAGCAATTTTGTGTCTCGCATTGTTCCTTCTTGCATATAGCTCATCTCGACGACGTTCGCGAACCTCCATGGCTCATACTCCAACCTACACGACCACTCTTCCTGACTCCGAGTTCGCAGGATTCATTTTACCCGACCTCGTCAGCGAATGCCACTATCCCCTGCGACTGAACTCCCATTGTTATCCTGTCTCTCGCGCTTCAGAGCAGTGGCTTATTAACGGAGGGCGTCTTGCAGAGCCCAAAATCACTAAATTGATGGGCTTGCACGCAGGTGAACTCGGTGCAGTTTGCTATCCTGATGCAGATGCATTCCATCTTCGAGTCATCGCGGACTTCAACAATTGGTTGTTTATTATGGACGACTGGCTTGATGAGTTTGATGTCGACGGCACATGGGGGATGCGTGATTGCTGTATTTCTGCATTCCGCGACCCTGTCAACTTCCAGACAGAAACACTTACGGGGAAGATGTGCAAATCGTGCGTCGATTTGTTCTATCATACACACTACCCTTTAATCATCTTCAAACGGTCCTTAGGTACTTCAGCCGCTTTATGCAGACCGGCGGCCCAGGCTGCACCGAGCGGTTTATCCACACAATGGACTTGTTCTTCATTGCCGTGGCCAAGCAGGCGGATGACCGTGCCAAGGGTCATATCCGTGATCTAGAATCATACATTACCGTGAGGAGAGACACGAGCGGCTGCAAGCCTTGTTTTGCTTTGATTGAATATGCAGCTCAGATTGATCTCCTCGACGAAGTAGTGTCACATCCAGTTATCATGGCCATGGAAGAGGCAACCAATGATATCGTCGCTTGGTCCAACGTAATGTTACTTGCTGTCGTCTAATGCTGGTCAATGCTGACATCATTACTGACAGGATATTTTCTCTTACAACGTGGAGCAATCTCGCCAAGATGGGATGCATAATATGATTGCAGTGCTCATGGATGAACAAGGTCTGGACCTGCAAAGCGCTGTGGACTATATCGGTCAGTTGTGCAAGGATAGCATACAGCGCTTTGAAGACAACCGCGCTATCCTCCCCTCGTGGGGAGAAGAGCTCGATAGGCAGGTGGCAATCTATATCGATGGGCTGCAGAACTGGATTATCGGTTCGCTGCACTGGTCCTTTGATTCCACTCGCTACTTTGGGAAGGATGGACATGCTGTCAAGCGGGACCGCGTCGTCAAGCTACTTTCCCAAAAGCCCTTATAGACTCGATACCGATTGCACCGATTTCTCTAGGTGAGATTTCAGCTCTCCCTTGTACTGCGCAGTTCTAACTGCAATGACTTGCTGCACCATCTACGTCTTACGATATTTTAATCTATATCGCGCGTAACATCCCTACCTTCAAAAATGTTTCAACCTTCACAGTAATATGGTTCTCGTGTATTCAAATATTCCGTCCCTATCTTGTACTGCTGTAGTGCTAGTTTTGTACTACATATCATTGTTCGTAGAATATAGTCTTATATGTTTGACCGAATAGAAGTTGTTATGGCCACCTACAGGGATAACTTGCCAGAGGCGTGCTGTCAGTTGTACCATCTACTTTGGATTAGGGCTCGCCGCAATGATCAATTACATGGTGCTTCGCCCTTCTCTGTTCCGTGCCTCCAACACCCTCAACATCCTCAGGCGTTATATCGTCCAAATTAGTCTAAAACATCATTAATGGCGTAGCACTCCTGGTGGGGTCAAAGTACGCACCCTTCCACGGTCAGCACCTGCCTCGATTAACATAACTGCAGCCTGTGCATGAGCCGACTCCATAGCAAGATGGAGGGGCGTGTTGCCTGCGAACGGCGTCCTCATCAAGTCTAGTCGGTAAAGAAAGTTACTGTGTGCTCACCAATCCGATCGCCGGTGTTCAGTCGTAACTTTGCAGATATTGAGCCTTCTGGAGGATTCAGCAGGAGGGCGATGAAACCGGTAGATCCAGTCGTTCCCGCTCGATGTCTAATAGCGTTTTGAATGATAAGAAAGTTGCTGCGCGTTGAATGAGAAGATGATCTTACAAGGGCGTTTGGTTCGCTTTATCCTTGGCATTTATCTAGTCGCCACTGGTTTTATAACTGAAATTCGTCCGGGAAGAAATCACATACATCTGCCCCCCTTTCGATTAGGAACCTTCCGATCTGCGAAAGGATTGTACGCGTCAGCACATACACATACGATCACAGCATCATCCCCCACATACGTCAATGCGGGACTTTGATGCTGCGTAGTGTCTGAGCAGCTCCAGTCAGACCAGTAAAGGTAATCACAAGCGGGAACATTACTGACAGAGGAGTAATTCCCTTGTCATTCTTTCGGTTTACGTCCGCCCCAGCGCCCACTAGCTCCCGGACGATCTCTTCATTTCCTGCACTTACTGGAAATCATAAGTCTATGCCTACGCTACACTTGGCACATTGAAAAAAATCCTACCTGCTATGTGCAAGGCTGTCCAGCCACCTGCATCCACTTTGTCTACATCACAGTTCTTCGCTATGAGATGACATGCGATCTCGGTTGAGCCGCTCGATGCGGCCCAATGTAATGGCGTCCTACCATCCTAGGCACACACGAGAGGGCGTTCCAAATCACTAAGATCAACAAGGCGGCTGGCTGGCTCACGTCATCGACAGCATCCACAAGTTTCGGGTTCTCTTCTGTCAACGCGCGAACAAGTGCTGGTTGATCTGGGGAACGGGAAGTCAGACGTTAATATGGAGACACCGTGGAAACGCACTATTCTGAGCGGCAGTGTGTATCGATAGCGCCATCTTTATGCGTGTGGTGGTGAAGGCAGAAACGCTTTCAGATAATTGTGAATCTGATTACGCGGCCAACACCTAACCCTAAGCTATGGTTTCGAGGACCTACTGCATCATCTAATCTGATAATAATGTCAGTCTTCCGCAGATCTTTGCAGGATTCTTGCATGAAAGTTCATTGGACTTATGTTAGAGCGAGACTCTCGAACTTACGTAGCGTGATCGAGGGAAACTAAAGATGGTGCTCATACGAGTCTCATCCACACACTGCGCTCACTGCATCCGAGTCAGCAAGACAGAACTACCACGTAGGCAAGCATCGCCTGCAACAATTTGGTGTGAATTGTGCGTGCTGTAACCTGCTCAAGCTCACCCATCTTGACGCCCATTCTTACCAGACGAGGTAACCTGCGTCTTTGTGAGTCGTCTGATTGCATGTTTCCAAGTCACAAGTCACAATGTCCCTTGTGTTGTATTACAAGACCTTCAAGGAAGAGCCTACTACATGCGTCAGACGGACAGATTGCCTGCAGGTCCTGCACCTCCAGTCCATTGAGAACGAAGATGTCTTACAAAACAAACTTGAAGGTAGTCGTTGGGTGGTTGGAATTCGGAGTTGCAATCTGCCGGCTGTAATGAATCGCATTCATGATGACAAATTTCAGTGTTGCAGCCTTTTGTCTATTTTCTTTCCTGCAAAGTTCAGCTTAGATTGAAGCGCGCATGAGCGCCAATGGCAAATCCTTCAGAATCAATGCTCTCAGGCTGGGGAGACCATCAAAAAATCACCGACCCATTGGCAAAGGTTGCGGCTCTGCAGACGAGAGTAGCACCTCCTGCCAGTGGTTACAATCATTCTCTATTCGTCAGTTGAGCCATGTTTCTGGTTGACTTAACATTGAATGTCGACGCTCCAAACGGACTGGGGCCGACGACTCTACTATTCTGCTGGATGCCTTCCCTGATTCTGCCTTGCGATCTTAGCATTCTCAACAAAAATGCATGAGGGTGCTCCGGAGTGGGTCCGCAGTTGACGATCGCTTCTGCTGTACTATAGCCTGGGATGGTAATTCCGCCTACAATCGAAGAATCAGAAACTTGCTTGCGAAGCGGAGTGGTTTGGCGTGACGACGGAGGTGGGTTCCAGGAGACCTTTTGGCCATCTTGACATTATAGGGCCAGATAATCATTGGTGTCTAATACTAGTAGGGTCAATTGGGGTTTGTCCGAAAGGTAACGAACTCACGGTCAATAATCTTGCAGGGTTATTTCAGGAGGGTTCGGCAACGAGTAAATCAAGTCCTTATTGCACTGATCAGGGACGCAAGACCCTGGAGGTTTCACGCGTTGCCTTGTTCCCACAAACGGTCACGGAGAGCGTCTTGCTATCGTGAGTGGCATATAATGCACGCAATGGAGCGACATTGCGGTCCGCCGGTTTTGCAACAACAAACCGAGTTGAGGAGAGAACTCAGAGTCCCGTCGACGCTGTTATCCAATTGTCTTGATAGCCAAAATGGAACCGAAGTAAGGTCGCCTATCAAGGACAGTTGTCGTTTACCGTGAGCAGTCGTATTAGCGCTCGATTGTGTTACTAGGCACTAACTTTATCACGCGTTACATACGGCGCCAACACCCTTGCCTTTCGTTCATTTTTTTCTTGTCCGGTTTTCATCTGGTACCCTCCACTTCCGGTTTGGCCTTTGTTCCACGGCTGGTCTTTGGCCGTGTTGGTGGGTGGAAATCGTAATGGAAGCCTCATACCTATTTCCGACATGGCACGCTTGGCCACCTCTGACCCAAAACATACATTTGGCGACGAAATTCGACCAATACCCAGTGAATTCTTATAATCGGGCACGCGTGCTCATCGGCATACGCCATGGTCGTCGCGCCACCACTTCGAGGCCCAGTAATATTGGCGATTCATTTGTTTGTCAACAAATAAATTCTTCACCATCCAGGCGAAATGCCTGGCACCCCGCCAGCTGGAGTCACCTCCAGGCTGAGACCATGAGGGCGGGCAGTATGGCCCTGATGGCAAGGTCATTCCTCTGATATATATGACGGGTTGCATTCGCCGCTGTTCCCTCAAACTCTAGTCTACACAAAACACGATCGCCACAGACACGAAGCACGGTCACCACAGATAATTCCATGCCCCCGTTTATCCCGTACACACCTCCGTCTTCCTCTACACCGGCGCATGTAAGTGATCATTCTTCTGAGTGCTTCATCCGCGATTGAAATGGTGTTCGCAGGTCTATTCTCTGGACGGGTTATTCCAGTGCATGTGGGATGGTGTATATTATGGGATGCATTGCAACCACTTGTTTTGTGGAAATGATCTTTCTGCCCACCTCCGGGGAGCTCACGGAATTCACGGGTCAGACAAGGATCGTGTCGTATGCCGATGGGCTTACTGTGGCAGGGAGCTGAATAAAGAGAGTCTTACACGGCATATAGAAGAAACTCACATGTTTATTGCACACCCTTGTGCCTGCGGAAGGACATTCTCGCGTAGAGACACCTTGAGCAAGCACAGGAAGGCTTGCTCTTATCCGTAGATGTGAGGCCCTGTCTCTCGCGTATGACCGGTGCTAACGATTATCTTAAGTGATCCATGATGTCTGCGGACAGCGCCCGAAGAAGTTGTGCTAGATTTGTTGAGGTGGCTTGGAGTATTTTGATTGTTATGTATCGACTTCACTTCCTGCTTCTTTTGCTTTCTTCTACATAGCTTCTTCAGTAGACTTGCTGCTGTTTACATGTCAGGTGCCTCATGTTACTTATGTCCTCTATGCTATTTAATCCCCATGTCGTTATGCTTTCATCCGAGTGTGAGACCATAAGTATGGTGGATAGCAAGTTAGTAGCGAACTTGAATCTGCACATGATGATACCTAAATTCAATCTGTGAATGCGGTAACTCAAATGGGATGCAAACAGCGCTGCTGTCATGCCATGGCGCTTCAGATGACTCGAAGTACTATCATAAACGTCTGAACCAAAAATAGTCGACTGTTGTGTTGCATGGAGGAGAAACACATCATGTTCGGCATGCCCTCACGTAGCTTCAACAACAGAAAAAGAAAGTTAACCGCTAAGTATCACATAGTAGCAAGATCCGCAGGTTTACATTACGATAAGCATTGTATTGGATCGGGTAATCTGCGATCTGCAAAGTGATTTATATTCACATTAAGTTAGTAGATTTGCTATAGTGCTATAGTAATGATGGCTACATTCGTCATACACGATCGAACTCAACTGATCGAAGAAAGCGGAAAGGAGCACACATTGGTCATTAAAGCTAACATAGCTGGCTGAAATAAATACCCTCTGAGAAAGCCTGATACCCTGCAGTCTAGGTGAACGAGTTTCGATTAATCTCGATAGCTTATGTAGCTGTCGATGAACTCTAGCAACGGAATAGAGGTCTTTCTCGTTCAGCCATACAGTGATTCATCGGTACAGGTTCGATGAAACGGTACCACAGGATATTTTACTATCTCCAGTACACAATGGTCTAAAAGCAACAATGGCAATCTGCATGAGGATGAGTCACAATGAGCCTCCATCCCAGCTTGCGTAAACTGCCCTCAGAATTCCATTCAGCAGCGATCGCATCAGCGATGCCACATTACATCATATTTGATAGCTCGTCTCCTCTCATGTTCCTGGGATGTGATACCAATATTGCATCCGCAGAAAGACTCTT